>VZRZ01007784.1:25459-66562 GCA_013398175.1 Climacteris rufus | reverse complement strand
GGGGGGTGGCAGCGAGATGGGAGGACAGCGGAGGAAGAATGTTTAGGAGATATTCCTTTGTTTTTGCTTGCTCCTTTGACTCTGTAATAAATTCACTTTATCACTTAGAAGCACTGACCTTGTCTCAGCCTGATTTTTGCTCCTCTGCCAGTATTTCTTATCATGGTTTAGTAACACAGTTCTATTCAGAAGGGGTAAAAGAGCAGTCCTAGTGGGGCCTTGGTCGCTGGCCAGGGCAAAACCACTACAGGTACCCCGCTCTAATTGGAAGATTTCTGTCCACTATAAGGAACCATAAAGCTCACTATAAATATGGGTTCTCGCTCGGGATTCGGGGTCTTACCTTGCTTTTGGGAACATCACATGGACACTATTTGTTAAGCCATTGGATGGGGGGGGACAGCCCACCCCTCCCCCTTCCTGGTGTGTTTGGAGTCGTGTGAATTAAGGTACCTATTTTCCCCTTTCCCCATAACCTGTGTCTCTAGTCTTTCTTTCTCCTGCCAGCCTGAGAAAAGGCATCAACTTAAAATGCCTAATTTTTGAAAAAGCAATATAAAATAAAAGGAAAATATGAAAAAAATCAGAAAGCAGCCATTTAAGGTTTTTAACTTAGTCCAAGTTACAATATGTCTTGTGTATCTTCTGTCTTGCTAACATTTCAACAAAAGTATTCCTTAAGACTTTATAGGAACTAAAATATTACTGTATCTGCAACAGAAAATGTGAAAAGCCATTCAAAACCTATTTCTATCAAAATAATCTCAGAGACTAAAGAAAGTGATTCAGGTTTTAGTAACACACCTTATATGCCTAATGCTTTAGACAATATTAGGATTTAAGAGATCAATCATTGTATTTAAAGCTAATAACTTGAATTACAAGATAGGCCACAAAGACTGAAATAAAAAAAAAAATCAATCTACAATCACCTTTCTCAAACATTATGAAAATATTTGTATGTGTTGGGCTTTTTTATACAGTTGTTCATATCTGTATGATATTAGAACAGTATAATCTTGTTTCCTACATTTTTTCTATGTTATTTCCCTAAGAAACCATACAGCAATGTTGAGAAAAGAATGTTTGCTGAGAGATTCTTCCACTTTTGCATATGTTGTCCTAGTGAAAAAAAAAACAACTAGTACTACTGATAAAGGCAGAAGAAGCAAGCTGTCATTTGCTAAACATTCAGAGTACACTGTCTTCCTCTCCAACAGAACAGTACCCAGTTATTAACTTCATCTCTTCCACAGAATTTCAGTACAATTTTGACTGGTTCTTTCTATTTTCAGAACTCTCTAAGGGTTTTTAATAATATCATGCTTTGTCTTTACTTACATCTGCATCCACTTAGTTCATTGTCTAGGTTCCCTCTGATACAGTTTAAATTACACTTTTCCAGTCCTCTTTGATTGTTTTTATCTTTTGCCCTTATGCATGGTTTGTAACAATAGGAAAAAAAAGTCACAAGAAAGGAGAAACAAGAATAACTAGAGGGAATAAATGTGTTCCAATAGGAATTTCATTAAGTTCAACAAAGCGAAATGTGAGAAAAATGCCATGCATCAATATATGCTAGGGGCCATCCAGCTGGAAAGCTACTTGGCAGAAAGGGATATGGTGATCCTGGTGGACAGAAAGTTGAACCTGAGCCAGCAGTACACCCTTACCACAAGGAAGATTAATCATACCCTTGGCTATGTTAGAAAAGTACTTCCTGCCCTTCGAGGCTGTGTGTTCCTTCTGTTTTTTATTCAGCACTTGTGAGGCCACACCTCGAGTATTTTGTCCTGTTCTGGTTTCCTCAGCACAAAAGACACATGCACATACAGGAAGGAGTCCAACAAAGGGTGACCAGGATGATTAAGGGACAGAAACACCTCACATATGAGGAAAGTCTGAGAGAGCTTGGACTGTTCAGCCTAGAGAAGTGAACGCTCGGGGGTATCTTATGAACGTGTATAGATACCTCAAGGAAAGATGCAGGGAAGACATGTCCAGGCTCTTTTCAATGGTTCCCAGTGACATGATCAGAGGCAATGGGCACAAGATGAAACACAGGAGGCTTCATCTGAACATCAGTAAACACTTTTTTATTTTGAGGATGACTGAATGTTAGCACAGGTTACCCAGAGAAACTGTGAAGTGTCTATCTATGGAAATATTCACAGCCCATATAAACATGGGCAACTGACTCTAGATGGCCTTACTTGAGCAGGATGGGTTAGACCAGATATTCTCCAAAGATCCCTTTCAACCCCAACCATTTTGTGACACTGTGAGAAAACCCTAGTGTATAAAAGGACACAAAACATAATAATATTGAAACCATGAAAAAGTAAAATTCAAAATAGTCACTTTTCCTATAGATTTATGTTTTCTAGAAGAAACACAGCATATGTAACTGCATCAGTGTGAGAATCCAATAACGATATTCTTCAAAAAAGAATTCTTCCAGGATTATGGTAGAAAATGAATTTAAGGAAAAAAGAAAACCTTACATATGCTGAAATCTTTGGAAAAGAGAGGTGATTAGGAATGCAAGTGTGACCAAGGTTCAAAATTTAATCCATTCACACTGACTGATTCTGGTACAAGAATGAAATTGTTAATGCAAAACATACCTTCAGTACCAAGTGCACCACACTTTTCTTCCTGTAATAGAAAAAAAGAAAGAAAATATAGATTTGAGTAACAGTCTATCCACTACTCAGTAAAGTTTAGAAAGCCAAAAGGTAGTTAGTGTATGACTGCTTACCAGAAATCACAGAAGCTGAATGAATCTCTGTGTTTAGGGAGATATTGTGCTTTAAATGTTCAGGGCCTAATGAATGCCCTGACTTGTAAAGGCAATAGGAACCTTGCTGTTGACTTCATTAACACAAGTCATTGGTAAAGAGCAGGACCATTAAGCTGCAACACCCACAAAGACTAATATAAATACAGGCTATCCTTTACTCCCAGTTCTATACTGTTGCTCGCCTCCAGAGACCCACTATACTCTTATAGAAATATTCGAACCACTAACAATGAATTGCAGTAAAAACCAGTTTGTAAACTGGTCCTTAGAAATAGCTGAGATAAACAACCTGATTAATCAAAATCATGTGCTATGATATTTCAGACTTTTTCCGGATCATAAGGATACAGAAATTTCAGGCTTAAAGGAAAAAAATAAATATTGCTTTTGTTATATAAAAAAATTCTATGTAAAAAAGGTGTTGAGATAGAAAACAGATAAATCTCATACAGATTTGTATGTGAGGTATTATGTACTACACAGCTATTTCAGACATAAAAGAATGACTTGTTTATCTCCATGTCATTGCCTTTAAGGCATTTTTTGAAAGAAGTTCTTAAAATTTAATTCTAATAAGACAGAAAGTCATTAGTATTGAAGAGACTACAGAAACAATATTCCAAACTGGTACTGGGCACACGTATGAATGCACCAGTTTTGCAAAAAATAGTATATATATGTATATCTGTTAAACACAGTTATATAATACTGTTCTAAATGTATTAATTTGTGCTGTAATTTGAGCGTCTTATCTGGTTTTCACATTAGAATAATGAAAGGTGATGCTGAGCATAAAAATACTAATAGTTTAGTCGTACACTTTATAGTGTTTGTCCTATTCACTAGGAGAATATTTAATTCCCATACAATCTTGATAGAAGCATATGCGTTTGTTATCATCCTCTTAACTTCCTTGGGTCAAGGAGTCTCTCCACCTTGCATAATCAAATAGACTATAAATGCAGATGCAACAGAATATTGCTGATATTGTTAGGAAAAATACTTTACACTTAAGCTAAAAAGGTATTATTTAATGGATTAAAGCAAAATATATCCATAGTCAATAACTCAGTTACATTAATTTAGAACAATATAATAAAAATGATACATAGGAATTCATTATGATTATCCTTCCATGGAGACAAATATTAGAAAATGGGAAAGATTTATTAGGTCAACTAGTAAGTTTCTTTACCAAATTATCACACAAGCATTTTCTCCAGTCTCACTTTAACTGATTGAAGTGCTGTAAAATTAATCCACTTCTAGAGAATGTGATCTGTTGTTTAATGGAGTAATAGAACACAGCTGTCTTGGAGGCTTTACTTTAATATTCACTTTTTTTGCTGCTCATTTTTATCCCATTTTCTTAATTATGTCTCTAGGATCTACTCTGAGAGAGCAAATATTTACAGGACAACTTCATATCCTAATCTTGCTTTATGACCTCCTTATTCTCCTTATTCTGGTCAAGGTTTTAATGTGTTTAGTTAAACTCAAGTATTCAAGCACAGCCACAGAGGAAAAAAGATAACCAAAGGATGTCCATAGGAAGGCCATAGTGATGATAATGAAAGCAAAGTACTTGTTGAAAGTGCTTTTCATTTCCAAAAATAAATATCTAGCCAAATGTTCCAGAAACACTGAGTATTTTAATTGGAATGTTGGTTGTATATAGGAATTTCCTCTTTTTTTCAATATATGAAAAACAATGTACAAGTTCAAGCTCTAGAGGTCAATTGAACTGTCTCTCTGTAGAACATGTACATGTAGACCACCATTCGCGATGACACACATTATCTTGCTTTGTCTGTTATTCCTAATGTGCCCAAGTCTCCTGTGGCTGCTTCATACCTGCTAGTCATGGACCAAGATAATTAGGGCTTCTCATGATATTAAGTACTTACGTGTTTGATGACAGAACTGAAGTTAGTGACTGTAGACATGATTTGAAAATACTAAAATTAATTCAATTTTAGAATACCAAATACTTAAAATGTTTAAAGACACTGCTGTAGGCACTGTTTCTGTAGGTGTTTAAATAGAAGTATAACAAAATAGTAGTATTAAATTCTAAAAAACAGCCTTTATTACCATGACATTTTTATTATTTATATTCAATGATGATGTGATCAGTCCTGCATTGCATTTTCCCATCACTGTAGAGCTATAACTTTACCAGAGTTATTTCTGAAGTGTTAGTTCTGGATTATAATTATGGTAAATTATAATTGATTAAAGATATTATTTTGACCTAGTCAGTATTTCATAATAATTCATGTGTTTTTAATTACACAAATTAAGTCAAAGGAAAACAATTACTTGTTTGAATTTTTAAACACATGGTCTTAATCCACAGCCATATTATTTTATTTATTTACTTATTTGTTGGTTTGTGTGTCTAATAACAAAGCAGATATGTTTAATCACATGAATTTCTGAGCATTTCATACATACAAGAAAATAATAATTTACTGTTGGGAATGTTTTACACAGGAGGTGTAGTTTAATGCATTGAGTGCTTTAATTTGAATAATTATAGATGAAGCTGTCAGCCAAACAATAGAGTTAAAATAAAAATTTAGGGCACGGAAGGGATAGTTCTATTCAAATGAATGTGTCTTGGCACACATAAAAACATTTAAAAAACCCCAACCAACCAAAAAGCCCTTCCTCAGAATACAGCAAATAGAAAACGGAAGACAAAATATTGCCAAAACCAAACTAAACTAAAAACCAAAAACAAAAAATCCCAAAGCAACACATAGGCAATAAAACCACCTCTGTTTATTGCTCCCTTGACCTTCTGGTAAAACAGATTTTTCTTCCTGCAACTGTTACTACTGCAAGTAAAACTTGGATTACAAATTAGTTCCCACATTTGATCTAGGGACTTAATCTGGCATCTGTTGTAACTACTGCATCCCTGTGATGTCACATAATAACAATTACAAGCACCTTCTCTAAAAAAATTAATCTCTATTTTCCTTTGTAACATAGCTTGACAGCTATTTCACTTGAAGTTAATGTCCTCAGCTTCATAGCCAACCCTCTTGGTATGAATATACCATATAAAATTTTCAGAGTGGTAATTATTTTATGTTACCACTTCACAGCCTTATCACATTTTAGAAGATTAGGATGAATCTGTACCTTCACTTTCATGTCCATTTTATTGAACTATTGACTCTGCTTGTCTTACCATTGCTAAATTCCCTCTATCCATTGTCCACCATGATTTTTGATGCAATAAGTAATTTGGGATTTGACCTTTAATTTCTAACATATTTTAAATTGATTATGCTCCATTTGCTTGTTTGATAATTATACTTAATTGAGATGTATTTTTCATATTCTGGAATAGTCATAGCCATTAAAAAAAAAAAGTTATTGCATTGTAAATCCAGTTACATACTGATGTCACTCAAGTTTATATTTTGCTCCTAAGACCAATATCGATTCTGCTGTTGCAGAAGTGGGTCTTATTTACTGCACATAAATCTATGAACAAAGCAATATTTTGCTAGGTAAATAAAGATTTTTGAAAATTGTTATTATTGGCTCTTCAACAGCTTAGAAGTATTTTTTATTGTATATTAACAAATTGCATTTTTTTTTCTTGAAAACCATTAAATCCATGATGAAAAAGCTTGACGGAAAAAGGAAGCCATTTCACCTTCATTCAAAATTTGGCTATTACGGTATCAGGGTTTTTTTCCCTCCAATCTGCATAATAGTGATTAGATTATTTCAATGTTTTCCTCAACATTTAGCATCCAGAACAATTCATTTGTGTTTTTCTTGCCTTGAAAATCAGCTACTGAAATGTTCTTTTGGCTGATTTGCTTGACAAACCTTTTTGGCTGAACTTCAGTATGCATAGGAAACAGCTGTTCAAATTACTGACACTAAAAGAGAACCTGAGTAATCCACAAATCACAATACTATTTGCTTTTAGCCCTTTGCTGACAGTGGTGCTTGACTAAGCAGTGAAAATCTTTCTCTCCATGATGCATCTTGTAAAGGAGCATATAATCAAAGACTGTGCATCCACTCCAAACACATGCGAGGACATAAAAGATTATAGCAATATTATTTATACACCACCCAGACACAGGTTGCTAAATTATTTTCCCATGATCTGATTTGAAAGTTCTATTTAACTATTCATATAAATTTTTAACATGCATGTAACATACACCATGACAAATTACAGTTTCATGTTTACAGATATATTTGCATATTCATGCTGAAAATAAGACCACAATATTTTTCAATGCATATCCTTTGTGCTAAATCTTGTAATCTTTACTCTACAGTAAGAGCCGCAACATAAAAGAAACCTCGTGGAAAATTCTGTATAAAAAGAACAGAATCCAACTTGTTTTCATATTATATGACAAACACAGTTTCACGACAATGTCTTTCTTACTTATTAATATTATTAGCTTTGTACATGTGTTCTGATTTAAAAGGACAGGTGTCTGCCAAAGAAGGCGGGAACCTCCCTGGAGTGAAAATATATGACTACCTCCCTCCAAAATGTTATAACCTTGAAATTACTGGGCTTTCAGACAAAGATATGGGTAAAGGATTAACAGTTCTTTACTAGGATATTTATAATGAGATAAAACAAACAGCAGCAACCAACAAACCAGAAAATCCAGTAACAGCTGTTTGTTACCCATTTAGAAGTTTTTTCCTGCTCTGACAGGACGCGCTGTAGGCTCGTGCTGAGGCAGAGAGGCTGCAATGGCTCGCCCACTGCTGCAAGGGGCACTGTGGGCTCAGGAGGCTGCAGAGGGCTCTGGTGCCAAGCCCTGGGCACCCCTGGGGAGTGATGGCGGCCTCAGTGAGGGACAGAAATTGGAGGGGGGCGGTCTTGAGTTTTCCCTGGCCCTCATGTGTCCTGTGTGGTATCCTGGCAGTGGCAGCAGCCAAGGTTCCAGTCAGAAGCTGGGAGGCGCTCCCTCCAGGGAGAAGGAGGAGGTGGGGGGTGCAGTTTCCCTAAGACGCTCACACAGACGGTGAGGGTCTGTCTGCTGGCAAGGATGGGTATTGGAAGGTCCCAGTCCACAGGCCACTCTTGCAAGTGATGGCTTACGAGCGATAAGGAGAAAGCAGCAAGGAAGGTTCAGCCGGTAGCAGAGTCCTATGGTCAGAAAGCAGTCCAGGTCCAAACACCCACACCGCTCGAAAGGCAGCTGAAGGCTGTTCCACCCACTCAAGAAACTGCTGAGAACCACAAGGCTCCCCACCCCCACCATTCCAAAGCTATGCTAAAGCTGTGCTTACATCTTTTGTCTTCTTAAGTATCAGCCATTTTCCCTCCACAGGTCTCCCGGTCAGGTAACATATGGGAGAGAAATTCCTTGAAAAAAATCTCAAACCCACAACAACATAAAATAAGCAAAACTTATGTTATATAATTATGATATGATATTATATGATATATGATCATATATAATGTCATATAATATATCGCATATCATATAATATTATTTCTTTTGTTGGTAAGATGAGTGCACAAATGTATATATGCATGACTCCTACAAGTAATACCAATATACATAAGACTAGTGGACAATAATTTTATATTTTGCAGCTAGCCATAATCTTAAATTACTAATCTTTGTCGACTCAAAAAAACCAAAAATATCCCCACAGAAAAGCTTTTCTTTTCCTAAATGATTGTTTTTCCCCTGTCCCTCAGTACATTTTTATTCTTGTTATACTCAACTGAGACTTCTGAGATGACCTTTTTATCCAAAAATCACTCCAAATGAAGAAAAACCCTACAACTGCTGGTGCCCTCAAAATCAAAATTACAGCTTCTCTGTCAAGGCAGAGGTGTATTTATCAAAGCAGACATGAGATCTGAGCAGCCAATGCTATCTTTATTCAAATAATTAGCCTTTTGATCAGCAGCTCTCCAGTTCACCAATCTGTCTTTTGTACTTAGGATAACATGATTCCTTCCTTTTAAGTTCCTTATTATTATGTCGTTTTACACAATGATGTCCTTTGCTAATGTATTAGCACTATTTGCAGATTTTTCCCATATGTGATTAATAATCTGTGCAATAGGAGATAATAATAATACGAATAATAAAATTAACATTCAAACCACCCAAATCCCTTCCCCATTTACTTATGTACATTTTTTCCATGCCCTTATTTAGCATGAAATTTTCAGCTGTTATGATGGATATTTATGTCAGTATAATCAAAGTTAAAGCCTGCATCCTATTTACATTGATTAAAAGTACTGGCAGTGTCTTCTAATTTAGTTTCTAAGGCCATACACTGTAAAGCATGATCATACCAGATCATAAATGACCTCTGCATGTCACAATTCAAAGGAAACTTCAGATCACTTCCAAAGCAGTTTCAGTACTTTAATTTTTTTTGCTGTCTATGAAAGACTACTGTCAAGACATAAGTATTTCTCAAAGGAACAGTCAAGCCATCTCTGAACTCCCAGTTTTAGGAGAGAAAAGAAAAAAAAATTCTCAGAGGTCCACATTTTTGAATACAAAATACAGAAACTCACTAGTAATTTGTTTTACAGTTGATTTATTAACTTTTCCTTTCTCCCTAAACTATCTGTGTTTCAAGCTACCTCTATTTCAGACTCTCCAAGAAGATAATTAGCCTCTTTCTACTTCCATTCTCTTTGTCTTGCTTTCTTCTAGTCCTCTCATCTTTTTTCAACATAAACAGTCTTTTCTTTCAAAAATTGCCTAACTGATGCATACTTATTTAGACTTTGACCTGTTGTTAACCCCCTTGTATTTAGCTCATAAATTACTGCTTCTATTTCAGACTTGAAGAATAACTTGCATGCTCAAAAGTTTGGCTGTTTTTTTCTATCCAGTTGCCAGTCAGTCCAGTAAAATGATACAGCCTGTAATGGCAGGGCTGGAGCCAGGGCCACATCTGGGTGAGCTGCAGCGGACGGCAACTCCAGGGCCTGGGTAGTCTGAGCTACTGCCCCTGACTTTCTCCATGGCGTATATACATGGTGATGATATGTGCAGGCTGTGTGTGACATCCTGTCGTAGCGTGTGTGTTGTCATCTTTTCCAGAAAAGAAAAGCACATGTTATATGGAAGGAAGAGCAGAGAGAAGAGAAGCAGGACAAAGAGGAGGCACCAGTCAGCAGCAACATGTACAAACGTGGACCTTGGAAAGTTTTAAGGTACATGTGATGCCAAACTCACATCATTAATGTGCTCTTGATAAAAGGATATCTCATTGCTAATAAAGTATCAGTTGTTACTGAGAAGGTTCAATAAATAAGGGACATAAATTTACTTGTGCTATCATTACCTAAAAATGAAGTAGGTAATAAAAGTATAATCTCATTCGTATAAATTGAAAGGAATGGTTTAAGTATTTTAATTAGCAATTGACTAGATAACTACGACTATTCAAAAATAAATGCCAATTAACATGCTAATTATTTTTGACAATTAATTGATACCAAATCAACCCTCTACAGTTATTTTGTTAAACAGTTAAATCCTAAAAGTCTTTACAAATTTAATTTATAAATTACAGAGTAAAGGCACATTTATTTCTGGCATGGTTGGGTTAATTATAACGCAAATAGATTAAGTTGGTATTAATTTTAAACATTGTTAAATTCATTTAAAAGCTTATGTATTAAGTGTACAATAAACATTTAATCTAAATTAAATAGTTGAATTTAATTAATTTTTAAAAGTTCCATGCAGCTTTATGTATTGTTATAATAAAAATAGTATCTCAGTCCTGAGAACTAAACTGTTTGCTCCTCTCTCATAATTGACTACTTTATTTAGACGTATAATATCAATATGAGAAAACGACTTATTTTCCAATCACATGCATCCTCCATTACCTATTATTAACTTCTTAGGATATACCATTACACTCTTAAGTCTTAAGAGTTCATTAAAACCTCTTCCACAAACAGACACTTTCATGTTAATGAGTATATGCAAAACTGTTTGTTTTGTATAATAAGAAATTATTCAGAGGATGTTATACACAGAATAACAAAACAGGCTAAAATATAATGGTTAATAAAGACAGTCATTTAAGGCAAAATGACTAGATATTTTCTTCAAATATTTCATTAAATTCCTGTTGCAAACAAGGTGACTGAGAAGATAAAGAAATAGAAATATCCATCAAATTAAAACAGATGCAAACCTGTTAATACAGATATTAATAATTATTTGATACAATATTTCTTGACATTGGAAGTTTCATACTAATTTTTTCAATATTTCTTTATTCCTTGGAAACAATAAGTATTTAACCTATATTATTAGAATTATTATTGGGGGGTTGACATTATTATTATTATCATCATCATCATCATCATCACCATCAATAATAATACAGTATAACTATAAATTTCTTGTGCTTCATAAGAAGAAACAATAAGAATCTAATTCATCATTTCAATTATGCATGTATATGAAGATGTGTTTCTGTCATGGTGGATTTGCTTAATTACTGTTTCAATTGCTATAAAGAACATACCTAAAGAGCAAACCCATTTTTTCATAGTATTTGCGTTTCTGATTAGATTTATAGTTCAGACCATAGAATCAAGGGTGGCGTTTTTTAAAAGATTAGTATATTAATAGCAGAATTGTAGTAGAATTGTATTTTAAAGACTTAGCTATTGCTTCAAAGAATTTATAAGTTTTAATAATTTATGTGTGTATTTATTTGAGAAGTATAGTTGTATTGTAACAATATCTTAAAGTGACAATTTTTTGTTATATAATAGGGTATATGAATCAAGACCATAACCATGCCTTTAAAGCTCTTGTATTCTAGGAGTTTTGTAAGTTTTTGTAAGTTTGTGCTAGATATCATTAAATACTGAGACAATCTTAGAATAAATATTTTATTCTTTTTAGAGCTTAAAATCTTAAAAAATACAATCTATTGTTATTAAAAAAATATGAGACATAATAACTGCAAACCTGTTAGAACTGAGTTAAATTGGACATTGCCATAATGAAGCATTCTTTCATTTGCAGGCAAATTTTCATTCATGATATTTTTCTCCTAATAAATAATAAGAATGATGCATCACATTAAATAAAGCAAGATATAAGTTAAACTGTGCTTAAGCAAGTAAATAAAGTTTTAATAAATAGCTTTTATCTTCAGTCTGTTTCTTTTCTTTTTCAAATATATGATAAATATATTACTTACTAGTTTCAGCATATAATTTATATGGTTGGTTTAAAAATAAAGGAATTAACCAGAAGTGGTGAATTCTCTCTTTTTTACACATAATAAATAATGTCTGAAAAAATTATGGGGATTGTCTCGAGATATGAGTTGTCTCTTTGCTTTCTTCTCCCACAGCACCTAATGAGAAATTTTTTCTTGATCAGTATGTGAGAAAAGATGCAACATGTTAAATAATTCCCCAGCAACACACAACTTCATGAGCGCAAGAATTCCTGACACCTCAGCTCCTCACTTCCCTACATCAGACCAGATGATGAATGAATCTTTGCTTAATCAAAAATATTAGTCCAAAGAAACACATTCTTCAGATTAGTTGGACTCAAATGCAGTGATTTTAGAGTGAAAATAAGAAAAGGATAGATTAGGTTTTCTTAAAAAAAATCTTACTAATGAGGTTAATAAGAAAAATGCAATAATAAAATACAGTTCTACATGAACACTTAATATCATCAATCATTCTCACCTTCCCAAAAGCCTGTCTTCTATCTCTAAGTCATGCTGATGTGAAGGAAATAATTTCCCGGAGGAACTAGGAAAATAAGCAACAATATTTTGATTGAAACTCCTGGTGAGGGCCACCCTCATTACAGCCATCCAAGGGATATCTAGAGGGCCTTTGATTTCTTTCCAATGCAAATGAAGTATTTTAGTATTTGTAATGGAACCTACAGGACATTTTCTTTCAACAACAGCTTTAGAAATATTACTGTATCACATCATTAACTGATCGACAGAATTGGGGAGAGCAGAAATGAGTTCCTAGGTTTCTTTGGAGTTGAGTTTTCTTTTATGACAGCTTCTGGGTGGATGTGGATATTCCATTTAATCTTATTTTCTCTTCAAAATGTCTGCCATGGCCTTGAGTGCAACAACAGCCTCATTTGCAGCCACCCTTCCCACAGGGATTTAGCTGCTGGTGCTCAAGGCTAGCTATGTTATGACACTTCTGTGTAACCATGGATCAGATTTACATTTAAGGAGTGAGAATGAGCCTTGTGTGGATCTGGTTCCCCTGCTCCCTATGCTTTGGAGTTGCATTTGAACTTGGATGGTGATCTGGATATGTTGACATAAGTACCTGTGTTGACCTTGGACTTCATTGTGAAGTCTTGTCTGGCAATTAGAAGGCAGTTGGTTGATCCTGGTTGACATTACCAGACCCTCTCTGCTCTTGTTTGATGCTGTGGGTCTGTGTTGCTGTTGCTGAGGGCACTGCCCTGCTGGCCTTGCTGTCACTCTTGGCTCCTGGTTCCCAGCCCTTCTGGAGAAGTGCACTTCTACTGCTCCCTGGCAATGTCAAGTGAACTAAAAGAATAAATATTTCTTCCTTTTCCTCACAATATGAATACTGTGAAAATTCTCGTGACATTAAGACAAAATTCAGTATCTCTTACTAATGCAGAAAATATGTAAATGACTAACGAAACCAAATTGGTATTTTGGTTGTGACCCTAGCAGCCAGTCCTGATATATTTGCAAAACAGGGTATAGGGGTTTTGTTGTTTGGGTTTGTTTTGTTGGTTGTTTGTTTATGTTGGGATTTTTTTGGAGGGAAGAATTTTTTTCTGTGTGTTTTATTAGTGGGTTTTGGTGTGTAGTGTTCTTTGTGTTATATTTAAGATCAAGAGGTCAAAGAGATGTTTATAACAAAGAAATAAGTTTTAATGGAATTTCTAAATCCTACTCAGTGAAAATGTGGACCACATTAATCCTAGTGAAAGAGCCAGTTTTAATTCTGGAGCAGACTTCAGCTACTGTGGAATAACTTCATTAAAGCTACCCCACTCCCTCAGTAGATTTGCTCAGGTAGAAAATTTAACTGTGGTATAACTGATAACATTTTATGTTCCTAAGAACATAATGGAAAAAAAAGCCTTAAATATGAGTCTTATTACTGGGTTCACTCAGAAGTCATATACAATCAGAACAATGGTCTTTGAAACAGAAAAATAAAACTAAATATGATTTTAACAATAGATGTTATTTTAATTATATCTGAGTGAGTAGAGAAAAATATGCTTGAAGTGTTGTCACCATTTAATCACGTATTAATTCTGTTTGACTTTATCCACACTATCTAATTTTATTCTCATTTATGAAAATATTTTGATGGTGTGAATCTTAGTAGAAAATTAATTTCATGTCCTCAGACTTATTTAGTGATGCAACAAAATATGTCCATGACAAAATTAATTTCATTTTAAGGGTATTCAATAACACTCCTTGAAGGTTATATTGTGCTATGGAGCAGCGGATAAAAATACAGCAAGTCTTATATAATGAATCAGATATATCAAACGCTTACTTTGGCCAATTTGATAGATCTAGCCAAAAGGCTCAAAGATCTTAACGAAATAATTTGGTCTAAATCAGCAATGTGAAAACATGTAATTATATACTCAAGAAATTAAAGAACAAAAACCAAATGACAAATACCAAAAGGAATCACTTTATGTTGTTAACTTTGAAGTCTGAACTCTATTCATTTTAAAGTTTAAATAGTTTTCAAATGTATCAACAATTTGCAAAAGTAACAATCTCATTATGGACAATTGGTAAATTATAAGGGAACTACAGTTGAAAAATCAGTTATGCATGGTGCATTGATGTCCATGTTTGCTGTGGGTAAAAAGTGTGAGTAACTGGAAGCCTTTGGAAGCAGTCAATTGACCTGAGAGAAGCGATTCAAGCCTCACCCAGTCTCCATCGGAGTTGTGGCTGCCTCAGAGCTTCCACATGGCGTTTGCTCAGCACGCGATTTAATTAAAGCAGCAAAAGTAAAGAGACGAGGACCGGTTCTTTTCTGCTTATTACCAGCAGGTTTTAATACTGGAGTCAAAGAGGGAGCAGATAAAGACGACCCCAGCTGGCTTGTGCAAGCTGTTTCATATGGGCCGGGGGAAGGGCTTATGTGTGAGAACCAATGGCTGTGGAGGGCTGGCGTGACGTCAGCAGAGCGACAGAGGCAATGGCCAGTCAGGCAGGAGTCCATCATACGGAACTGACCAATGGGCTGCCTTTTCGGGCGGGGACCGTCTCCCCGCTGTGGCTAGAGTGGCCCTGCGGCCACCAGGGGCATGCCATCACTGGCTGTATCGGCATTGGTGGTGAGGAGCCAGCCCTGCTGGTTTGGCAGCTCCAGGAGGAACTCCCTCATGGTGGGTGCAGAGAAACATCTGTGACGCGGTCCTGGGCTGCCTTCCAGCACGCGGGCCGGGGGGTCCAGCCCCCGCAGTGCTGGCAGGGCCAGGTCGGACAGCCGGCTACCCCCAGAGGCACTGCAACACGTGTTTCTCTCTTCTTGCAAATCCCGGACCGTACTTGGTGTCAGAAAAACAGATGTTTGTTAGTGAGAGACCAAATCCAGTAGTCTGACAGAGGTGAAGTTACTGCTGCTCCATGCTCACCAGTACAAACAGTAGTGAGGTTCAGCACACATACACCATACACAGATATTTGGTGTACGTGCACATGGCCACACATCAGCCGCATTGGTCAACACAGACAGACACACTCAACTCACACCAACACTAAGAACACCAGTGGCTGCATCCTGATCCTATCTCTGGCTGAATTCAATAAAGGTCTGTTATTGGGAAACTATAGATATAGATAGATTATAGATTAGATATAGATATAGATATAGATATAGATATAGATATAGATGATATAGATAGATGATTAGATATTGACAGAGATATAGATTAGATATAGATATATATAGATGATAGAGATAGAGATAGATGTTAGAGACAGATAGAGACAGATTAGATGTAAATGATATAGGTATAAGTATACACTTGTTTATATAAATAGACACATATATTGACTCATATATATAAACATATATTTAAATATATAAACCTTGAACACTGTGTACAGTTTTTTTCTCCACAATATAAAAAAGATATTAAGCTATCAGAGACCATCCAAAGATGGGCAAGGAAATGGTGAAGGGCCTTGAGGTGTTGCAGTACACTGATACAGCACAGTCCCACAGGAGGCTGCCCCTGCCTGCTAGGCAGGGCAGCCCCGGATCTGGGCTGTGCTGCCCTGCACGGGGGCAGCCCTGCTGGGGCTGCCTCTGCTGAAACAGAGCCCAGGTTGCTGCACCCCAGTGGGGACAGTGGCGCAGGGTCCCAGTCTGAGCTGGGACAACTGGAGTGTCTGCTGCCTTGGCACTGCCTGGGCTTGTCCCCCTTTGGCAGACATGGCGGCAGGGAAACCTGGTGTTTCTGTGCACACCTGGGGCCAGCCAGCTCCAGAGTGATGTGCCTGCGGACAGCGGTCCCACTGGGCTGGTGACCTGTCAGTCAAGCCGTGTCCTGCCCATCCTCTCAGTGATTAGCTTGGGTCAGCATTCTGCCTCTGTTCCCTAGATTTTAAAAGTGCATTGCAGATTCAGATGTGTTGCCCATTTTTCACTGTAAAATAGATAGCTTTCTCTGTTAGACAGTTTCAAGAACGAGATCTTGTAAACATAGCTATGTTGTTGTAAAAATTATCTTTTTACATTCCTTTCCCATGGACACAGATCCTTTTGACGAACATTTCTTGTAACCAATATAGTTAAAGACGGAAGTGTTAACTTTCTCCAATGATCTGTGATTTCTAAAAGTGTATATAAGAATTAAACGAAGGTGGATTTCCCCTTCCGCCATTTGCTCTGAACAGCTCGGACTCCAGCTCTCATTATTTCTGCTTCTGCGGCCGATAAGCCAGGATAAGCGGCTAATAACAGGCATCCCGGTAATACAGATGCGTGCCTTTTTTCTCCTGTACGTGTTCGCATTGAACCCGGACTGTTGTATGGGAGAGGCCCCTCCATCTCTTTGTCTCTGTCGTGCTGATACCACGAGGTGTGGGATTGCGGCTCCAACGCTCCTGCACTCAGTGCCTCCGTACTCCTGCGAAGAGGACCTGGAAGCAACGCCGGTGGGTACTGCTTCCACTCAACCCGGTGGGCTCTGCACAGCATTTTAAACCCACATCCTAGCCATGGCATTGAGGGGCAGCCATATGAGGAGTGACTGAGGTCACTTGGTCTGTTTAGCCTGTAGGAGACTGAGGGGAAACCTCATTGCAGTCTACAGCTTCCTCATGAGGGGAAAAGGAAGGGCAGGCACTGATCTCTTCTCTGTGGTGACCAGGGACAGGAGCTGAGGCAATGGCCTGAAATCGTGCCAGGAGACATTTAGGCTGGATATTAGAAAAAGCTTCTTCACACAGAGAGTGGTTGCGCATTGGAACAGGCTCCCCATGGAAGTGGTCACAGTACCAAGTCTGACAGAGTTCAAGAACATTTGGACAATACTCTTAGGCATGTGGTGTGGCACTTGGGAAAGTGTTGTGCAGGGATGGGAGTTGGACTTGATGGCCCTTGTGGGTCCCTTCCAACTCAGCATATTCTGTGATGTAAATGCACACACGCGTATGAATATTTATGATGTAGAACCCTTCAGCATCTTGGCTCGGAAACCCAGTTGAATCAGTCACTTCTTTTATCCCAGTCACTCCAGTTGCAAGCTCCTGCACATAGGAACACCCAGGGCCAGAAGATCACACACAGTGACACACACCTGGTGGAACTCTCAGTACCTTGCCTTGGGTAAGTGGTCCATCCAGGAGCTGATCCCAGACCCTTGCTTCTCTAAGGTAATTCATATCTAGGGGGACACATGCACACATGCATTCAATCATATCTCTGAATCAATCACCAGACCCCACAGTTTCTCCAGCAGCTGGCCAAGATTCTGTTTGTCCCTTCCATACCCATCTTCCCCTATAGTATCATCCTTGAATATAAAAGATAAGTTGTCTGGCTTCCAGGCCATCTCACCTACTTCCTGGCTAGCTCAGCTTGATCTTTGCCAGTGTCCACATGCTTACTTCCACACCTGCATTCATTCCAGGTTGTGGCACCCCCAACACTCAGACCTCTGGCCACTGCCCTTGGTTTATTTGGTAGCAGTTAGTCAGCAGAATGCAATGCAAAGTATGACACACTCAAAGATGTGCAAAAGCATAGACCAGTTATCTGTGTCAGAAGCAGCAGGATAAAAAAATTAAGACAATTCCAAAAAAAACAACAACAGCAACAAAATCAACTTAAAAAGGCATTTTAACCATGCACAGATGTAAGAAACAAAAATTATTCTGTTTCAGTTATGCCAGTCTTGTATCAGATACACAAATGAAAAAATGAGAACAATAAAACAGAAGCAGCTTTTCAAAGAACTATATAAATTACTTCATTAGTTCATCATCAAAGAGAAGAGGTATTCCAGTTTAATCCCTAGCTAGATAAATTCCCATTTCAATTTCTACATTCTCCTGCCAGTGTTCTTTTTAAAGCTGTTTAGAATTCCTGCTGATTGAATCTAGTCTTGCATCCTGGTGCTTAGCTGAGTTTCAAATGTTGTAGGTTCTGAATTTATTCCCTTTAAGTGGAACCTTACATTGAGTATTAAAATTTTCCTTGGTGCAATGAATAAGGGTAACTATAAAACTCAGGACAGAATTAATGACATCATGCAATGATCAGAGATTTCTCTAAGATAGGTAATAAAATCATTCACCAGCATCTGAATATGTTCAAACCTGTGCTTCTTACCTATTCCCCTACCCTACTGAGAAGTTTAGAGAAATAACGTGGGTTAAAGTTATACATGAATAAAGATTATTTTCTTGTTTTAAATTACATATTTACAGGCATTGTAGGCATAAGCCAACATTAAGCTAGTCTTTTTAGAACTGCGAGCCTAAAAAGGAAAAAAAAAAAGAGTTTTTTTTAATGACTTTTATTTTATGCATCTTTTCTGAGATGTAACATTGTCTGAGCTTCCATACCTAAAATTGTTGTTGGGTCATATATCAGAAAAATATAAATTTTTTATATTTATTTAAGAATCACAATTAAATGTATTTAACATATTTTGCTTTCCGATTTACTCATTTACTTTCCTGTAGAACACATAGCATCATATTTATTCTTTTTGAAAAGAAAAAAGGTACTTTCTTCTACTCATAAGATGTTATGTTCCCAGTCATTTGTTGCTTATTATAATTCCTACATGTACTTTGTTTTAGAGTGGCCAAATCTGTCCACCAGAAAGAATAAGAGTTATAATCATTCCAAATCCAGAATGACATAATAATTTGAGAAGTAATTTCATTTGGCCTATGGTGTCTAGGTCTTCCCTCCCCCTTCTTCATTAAGCAAGAGCAACATTTTGTCTTTTTCAGGGAGATGTGTTCATATCACACACAGTTTCCTTCTCATGGTCTCCCAGATAGAAACTGAAACCTGTACAACAGTGTTTCCTAACCTGAGTTGACAGAAAGGGCTGTTGTTTGCAGTTAAATGTTTATTCCAGTTTGTTAGGCCTTCAATATAGATGTCATTTGCAGATTTTGATTTAAAACAAATGGACAACAGTCACCTCATCCCTAAGGAATAAAACCAGCAAGGGGTAAGTGAGTCCAGACAAGACTGCACTAATAGGTTAGTACAAAGCTCATGGCCTTTTACTACTAGTGGAAAAAAATCACCTTTATTAGGCAACAACCAAGAGAGGCTGAAGCTGGGAATTTAGATCTTGGAATCAATTCCCAGCATCTCTTTCTTAAAGTAAAGCTATACAGTAATCTATTCTTCTGAAGTGTCAGCTGGCATACGTTACAACTTGACTCCAAATACCTGTGGAGAAGGCAACATGTCAGAAAGGAATCTACTTGTAAATTATTTCTGTACAAGCCAGTAAGTATCACCTACTCCTGGGGCCAGGGAGTTATGTTATGCCTAATACACCTTCTTTTATCAGTACAGCCAAAGTAGTGTGTACTGTGTTCCTCAACCTTAAATCATCCATATTTTGTCACACTCAAAACATGCTATAACTAGCAAAAAACCATTTTTCTTACATCGTTTGAGGATTGCTGTAATCTGGTTCTTATGGTAGGATATCATTTTGAAATACCTTTGGGTGTTTTACAATGTATTGTTTACAGGTTGACCAAACATCCTTACTCCAGCAAGTGCTGAGGACTTGTACAGGATGTCAGCAAAATGACACATTGGAGGCAAGATTTGATATTCATAACATACTCATGGCTCTGGGTTTGTCTTTCTTATGATTTCTTTTTTACTTTGGATATTGTTTTGGATATTACTCTATTCTTGTCCTGTGGATTGATTACCTATTTGCAGCTGGAGTGCATTCGGTAGGCTGCTGTACACCACCTTCAGTTTAGTTTAATTGAAAAAGAATTCATGTCATGCTCTGACACTGCTCATTGTTGCAGACTGAAGTGCACTAAAAGTACATAACCATTATGTGTTTAATTTGAACCAGCAATGTGTTTTAGAAACAGTTCTTCCAGTTATCTATTTACTGAGCTTTGATTTACGTCATAGAAACTCTTAGAATTTACAGCCTGGTTCCTTTATATTGACAGTGCACTGCTAACAAACTTTCAGTATACAGGGCAAGAACAGAGCTAATTGAAAAACCTCCATGACCTTCAGCAATGTCCATCAAGTAAAACCTTCCAAAACATTTGTAGTATTTGCATTAGATTCTCAGCTGAAACTACTCTGCTTTACATACTGATTCCTGGGTATCCCACACTGTTTATTAACACAGATGTTTCATACACGGGTTCTCCTGTCAGATACCCTTGAAAAATACACCATTTATCTGAACTAAAATACTATGCAGGTATATGTTTAATGTCCTGCTCAGAGTGGTCTTACAGAGGTATATTTACAATTGTAGCACTCTATCTGTCTTATTTTTATAGGAGATCTGCAAAGAATGAATAAGGAATTTTGAGAGGACTTTGGCTCATATGCATAGCAGTTTTTGGCCTTTAGAAGAAACTTTAGTTACTTTCTGCACTTCTATTTTTCTGGCTAGATTCTTAGTTATTTAATTTTTGCTTCACTGAACTATATAATTGTCTCCAGAAAGGTGAAAACGTGATATAATTCTATTCCACTTCATATTCCTTGTTATTCCATTTAACTTTCCCACTCATAAGCACCACCTATCCAAGAAAATGGGTGTCTATTGTCCTGAACTACATTGTGTGGGGAATCATCTTACAGCCTTGATGATGATGGTTCTAACATATTGCCAATTTATGTAGTAGTTTCCAGACAATAATGACACAGTGTGTGTGGATTGTTAGAAAAGTCCCTGCTAGCATTTTGTTTCATGGTCTACTAGAAAACATGCACACCCTGTAAATTCAAAAAGAAAGGTAAGATATGAAGAATGGAGCTTAATTAAACCACAGCTTAATTATCCAATGTCCTGTGGGATATACTCAGCAAAGATTCATATAGTCCAGCTCACCATTCATTCTCTATTTTTTTCTCCTATTTAGATAAGAAAACTGCTTTCTTGTTGCACTAGATGTAGAATACCCCAACTTTTTTTTAAAGGCTGCCTTCCTCTGTGGATTCTCAAGAAATCAAGCCTCTATAAATAAACGATGGCAGAACCTGGCATCTGCCAAAAAAGGGCACAGACAAATAATTGGTTGTCCTTCCTTCTCAGCCACAGCTGGTACTTTGACAGCTCTCCTCTCATGTCAATGAAAAATCCTTCTGCTCCTTTTTCAAAATCCATCTGCTCTCTACTATCAGTCCTAAATACCCAGGGCAACACTTTTTTTGATAGGTAATCTTCCAGCCTTCTTATTTGCATTAAAACACTGCTCTTTCATACTTCTACCTTTATTCTCTGACAGAATCTTACAGTCTCTGTCTGTTCATTTCATATATGCCATCCAAGAAGATGTCCCATATATGTGCTAAAATCAGCCTACTGATAAATTGTTTAAATAATCAATTCCCTGCAAAATCCCCAAATTCTAATCAATGTATTATTTAGCCTAGAAGCTTCCTTGTGCTTGACTATGTAAGAAGCATAAACAGTGACAAAATCAAATTGTTCCCATTAACACTGCCTTCAGGTACTAGAGAGCTTGGATCTTGTTGGCCAGAGAAAACTACGATTTGGCTTTCACAGTGTATGCTACTATAGGCTGAAAAGTCTCTACTGTTTTTATTCTCAACGATTCAGTAATTCAGCTACAGGATATTACTTTGGATGCTCACATCCTCCCAGAACTTCTAATACTGTTGAGAAGCAAAAGGAACCTGCTTTCCATCTATCTGTTCATCCTCAAGCCTACATTGTTCTGTTCTACATTGTTCCTGTTACCATATAATAAATTTTATAATAATGATCAAAACACAATAGGAAAAAATTGATGAATGTAAAATGATAATCTATAAAGAGCTGAGTCAGAAAAAAAAAGACAGGGAAAAGCAGTCTAGATTGTGTAAACATTTCTAGAAAATAAGTTTATTAGGCAGGAGAAATCATACTTCTGAGTTTTCTTCTGTCTAATTTATAAGCTCATTTTAAACTCTAACATTTGTTTTGCTCTGTGCCCTAAACATCATTCTAGCACTTAAAATAGTTACTTTTATTCATGTTGCTTCTCTGTTTAGCTGATATTTTTCCTATAATTGATGTAAAGTTACTAATCTGCTGTTCCAGGGTCTCCTTGGAGTTTTGTAAAAGCACTTGCCATTGGCTATGAAAGTTCATTGACTAATTCCTTTAACGCTCTCTGATGGATTTAATCTGGCCCTACAGATTCAAAACATTAATTTGGTCCAGGTATTTTCTCATTTGCTCTTTTAACGGTGTTGATGTCTGTTCTCTTATGTTGTTCATCTACTCCCAGCATAATTAATCATTTTACACAAGAGTCCTTTTGAGTGAACTGAAGCAGAGCAAGTACTTACAAATTCTACTTTTTATCCCCTCCAGTGTATTTCCTTTCTGATAATTAGAGGCTTTACCTTTCCTTTTATCTTCCCTTTTTCTCTGAAGTATCTAAATAATTGTTTTTGTTTCCTTATCTATCACAAAAATATATTACTACTGAAGTTTGCTTACCCACATTATTTTTTTATAACTTCTTATTCTGACTTTGCTTACCCTTGCAACAAAATGTTGCTGTTGCAAAAAATTCCCATCTCTGCATATTGTAGACCTTCTACCTCCAGAGCAGATGCATTTTTATTTTCCATTTGCTTAATTAGTGAAATATTCACTTAATGTGAATCAAGTGACATATGCATAAATTTTGAGTGTTATTGAAGAAAATACATAAGGTCCTTAAGCCACTCGCTACTAAAGGCTAAGTATTGCTTCAGAGAATTTCATTAATTTGGGGGGGAAAAAGGCAGTGGACTCAATGTAACATTGGGAATTGACTTTGGCATGGATTTGAAACAATGATGACAAAAGTCTGAATAGGAAGGGATGAAGGTGCCATTATCAATTAATTATTCAGTCTGCTACAAACCATGTAGTTTTAGGAGAGACATAAACTTCGTGGTTATGTCATACAAGTGATACCTAAGACACAATCAGTAGCAGTATAAAAGGAAAAAATTTCAAAGCTTCACATTTTAAAATGTCTCAGCATATATAGCAGTAGTCCCTGGACTTTCCAAGCTAGCAAAAACAAGAACAAGAATGGAGGCTAACACTGAAAAAGAAGTGTTAGCAGATAAAATGCATCAACTCACATGAAAAAGGAGGGAGATGTACTTATTTGAATGTAATATTTAGTTAACGTAATGACTGAAGGTGTTGCTTTCCTGTGAATATTTATCTGATTTAAATATTTATTTCACTTTTGAAAGGTGAGATACTCTCTTTTCTATTCAGCATACATAAAAGTGGTGATCTACATCACTAAGTGGGTTTTATAGCTTTTCTTTAAAATAGTGCATGCTTTTATAGAGTAATGAATTGCTATTTGTTTAAACAGTTACCTATCTTAGCTTCCCTTAATTGACACACAGAGAGTAAAGTGTCAATGAACAGAAGATTTTTTTAAAAATCACTATACAGAACTCTTTCTAATAAGCAGTACTGCTAAATATGACCTTTGATCTGTTTGTGGAATCTTTGAGTGTCATAGAAAAAAGAGATCCTGAGTGAGTCTTTGTTAAATGAATAACTACTGTTCACCAGAACACAAATTATGCAAGCATTTGTATTTGTCTCTCTTAACATTATTCAAGAACATAATTATTTTAATGGGTGACAGATGACATGCAGTTGCAAAAGCATAATACTGCAGAAAACAAAAAATTCACTAAATTCATTCATTACCATCTCACTTCTCTGTAGATGTATACTAAGCTGTAGTGGCTCTGGTCCATGTGATTAGGCTTTAAAGCTCTGTGACACAAGAAGCCAGAATGGAAACAAGCTTGCCGTATTTCTTGTCCAAATATCTTTTTCGGTGATGCTTGTTTTTATGTTATTGTTCCTCTCCCAAAAAATAAGGTTTCTCCTCTACTCCTGATAGCCTATAGTTTGTTCTGGTTTTAGTAGTCATGTTCTGCCTATTGACATTGCTCTGCACTTATCTTCTGTCTAGCAACTTACTGTTTTTCTGTCCCTTGGATACCTGGTATGTACAGCTGCACATGCTTTTTCACATCTCACACACTCGTGTGAAATGTATTGTGTCTGACTATGCCTTTTAGAGTGTTACAAAATACTTATGTGCCACTGGTAGTTAATGGTTTTAGTATACTTCATTTGGGTACAAGGTCAATTGATACTCATATCTGGTTAGTTAATTTTTGATTTGTAGTTGTTTCAGCCACTAATTAGACTGAAATAATTTTTGGTGGCATTTTTTCCCTTATTTTGCTATTTTCCTTTCACTATTTTAGTTATAAAGGATAAGGATGCATTTATTTTCTGCTGCAATGGGATTCTGTATGCTAATTCATTAGCTGTGATTCACCCATTTATGAGTCTATAGTGGGCACTATTAAAACAAGGGGGCAGAGGTGTCAGAGATGTTATTTTGTGTGTGTGTGTGTTTTTTTTCTTTGTGCAATTTATAGCTCAGTTTGGTTAATTTAGATTGTCTTACTTGCTGGTAAGTTCTGTTGTTTAGGGATCAACACTGAGAAAAAATTTTCATTTTAGTCTACCAGGACTCCAAAGAGTTAGTTTGATAAAATGGTGCCAGAAACAAAGATTACCTTATCTATTCCTCTTGTTCTTTATATTTAGATCAAAATCTGAATTTAATTCTGGGAACTCTTTGTTTTAATCTCATGTGGAACACACGTACTCTTTAATGGACAGCACAGCTGTAAGATTATTTTTTTGTCTTTAACAAAAAACACATTTTCGTTGATAAACATCCACACTCTCTCTCCCCCCACCCCCCCCCAAGATGTGTAAAAAAACCAAAAAGAACAGAGCTGTAAAATGAGAAGACTAGACACATTCATAACAAAAATGATTTCTGGAATTTAAAAGTCAAGGAATATGAGTATTGCCTGGTAACACCATAACATTTTGCAACAGACTCAACTCATTAATTGTATGGACTGTGACAGAAATCTCTACTTCTTGATTTGAATTACTGTACTCACCTAGTGTTATATTTGGGATATATGTACTAAAAATTAAATTTTCAATAAAGAATATAATGGGAATATGATATAGATGTAAATAGCTATAAATATGTAACATACCTCCATTTAAATATACAAGAGAAGCACAGCCCCAGATATTTCAATGTCACTTCTAAATTTCAGAAGCGTTAATGACAAAAACAACCCTTTAGTGACAGTGACAGAATCTCAGTAAATGCCATGGCTTTTCCAAGGTTAACACAAGCCAAATATAAAAAAAACAGGAACAAATTAAAAACCTGAATGGTTAGCAGAGAAAATATGTGCAGTAAACAATATGGAGCGTAGTGATATTAAATACAATTTAGGAAATTGAAAGAGTAAAATTAAAAATTGCTGAGGCATAAAGGGAAAATTCCATATAGTTCCATGAATCCGAAAGACAATAATAATACAGAGGGTTTTTTTTTTTTTTTTTTTTGGCCCAGTATTTATTTTAAAGATTGTGGTCTTTTTATCAGACTTGAAAGAACTACTAGTCTAGGAAGCCTAGCTGTTGGAAACTATGTTGGTTAGACTAATGAAACATGTGACCTTTCCTTTCAAAATTTGCCTTGCTACTATTACGCATTTACCCTTGATTCAAAGGCAAAATATTTCTTGGCAGAGTTTGCAATTAAGAAGCTTCCAACTAATCCCTTCTCCCTTTTTTCTTGCCCTTGCCTGCCACCCCACAAAAGGATATTTACTTCACAGTAGCTAAGGTAATTTACAGAGTAATTTACAGTGAGTAACATAATTTACAGAACAAATTATAAAGCTTTCTACTTTTGCAAGCTTGAAAATATGGAGAAAGTACATCCATCTGAAACTCTTGTTCCAGTGAAGAAGAAGGATGTCAAAGCAGGTGTAAAAGTTTAAAAAGGAAATAGGATGATCTAAGATTAAAGTGCCTGTGGACATTTATGCAGACACTAAACTGAGCAGAGTTGCATGTAAGAAACTGTTTTTCTATAGGTGTTAACTCTCTTGTTAGTTCATCATTAGTGGCAAAATAACTTTATGAAGAGTATCGGTTTGTTCAAGTATAGCAATATAAGTATTTTGCATACCTTTGGAACTATGGATAGTTCATGCTATAGCTTGTGTTTGCTGCAGTCAAGTGTAATATTTTGTCTAGTTTCAATCAGTATTATGCTATGATGGATTGCAAAGAGGATTGACACACAACTTGTTTTAAAAGCTGATATCCTTGAATAACAGTTTGAGGATGTGCATTTCATGCACACGTAGGTTTACGTCTTGTATCTTAGTGGTGGGGCTGAAGCCTGTTACACTGTGAAAATAGTGGCTGCTCCTCTGTGAAGATCTGACTGTGGCAAGTGATCTGCACAATATAAGAAGTAATGATGTCCATGCTGCCCTCCAGAACATACATTGTTTATAAAGCTGCAGTGATTGCCTTTCTTGGATTCTGGCTACTTACAAGATGGATCAGATTTGCTAACCTTGTTTGGTCCTACTCCCTGTAAGCAAAACCAACCACCTATGGAGAGATTCTCCTAGCAACAGTACTTCAGCCTGATGACAAAAAGACACTAACTTGCAAAATATCGAGAATAGATGATAATGAAAAAGGTACAGATAGACTTGACAGTTAGCATACTTTTATCACAGATTGTTTCTATTCCAAACTTAATGGGAATTCATGGCACTAATGACAGTCAATCAAGCATTTGCTCTGCCTTAGGTCTGTCATTTTTCCTTCTCAGTCTTTCATCTCTTGAACATGCTTCTTAAATATTAATTTTTAATTACAAAGTAAGCTCTTAAAGTCAGTTACTATAATTCATTTTGTATTTGTTAAGGCTTTTTAAGTGTCTAGAACAGGAGAGTCACACCTTTTTTAGAAAGTACTACAATTGTACATTAAATAATTTTGAAAACATTTTCTATTCTTAGTATCACATTATAATGTTTAGGATAGAACTTTATTTTCTTTGAATGTTATGGTGACATCATTGTGACTTTGTAATTGTGATCAGGGTTGTACTTTAGGATATAAATACTTTCAATGAAGTTATTGCTTATTTTACCTTGCTATTCATTTCATTTCAGTTTTATATTACACACACCTTTTAACTTAAATAGTTAAATTCCTAAGGTATTGCTACATTAAAAGTATGTGTTACACTTTGACACATCTTGCTATTTATTCTACTTTTAAAAGCTCTTGTGCTATTATCCATGAACAGTTACAGTGAACGTATGCACAAGTCACTCCTTCTGTTGTAAATAATGACACATTGTGACAGTAACTCATAAGATCTAAGCTACTAAGATTGTATTAACTTGTAAATTATCTAGCTAATAAATAACAATTATGTCACACAAAACTATAGTTAACTGTTTCCATATGCGTCATCATAAAAAAACTACTATTTCATCAATTTCCAGATGATAAAAATGAAATAGGATATCTGGAAAATCATTAATAGATCAATTCACAGGTCACATCATGTTCAATTTTCTTTCTTAGTACTGATGAGTTCCGTTAGTAACCCTAAGCCCATCTTGTTGTTCAGTGATGAGTGTCTAGAGAAATGCATTAGTCTTTTTAGCTAAGACCGGTACATAAGAACTAGTCTAAGTGAAGTCAATAGCAATATTCTGCCTTCTCCATTTTTTATTGTACCCCTTTCTCTTTATAGATGTATTCTGTTCTATGAAGGTGAATAAATGCTACTGAATTTTTGTAAAATTTGACTATAACTATATTCTCAAATTTAGAAGTGAACATAGAACTTTTTTATTATTCTACAGTTCCCATTTCAGTTTTCAGAGATCTGAACATTTTAAGGCCATGACAAATCAATTCATCTGTGTTGGTTCAAGTAATCCCAATGTAAATGGTGCCCATTCCATAGATTAACAGGATCACTTGATATTGGAGATGTTGGTCGGAATAGGCAGCAGAGCATGACATCCTAGTAAAGCTCCTGGTAACAGCAACATGTGAGAAATGCCTAGCAAAGCACTTGTGTTGCTGTGGAGAATTACATCAGGAGTTTGTGGATGAAAAAGAAGTGAGGCATAGTTGTCAGGGCAGTGAAATGTGGCTAGCAGCAATGTCCAGCAATGGGGAAGCAATTTGCCCCACAAGACCAGCAGCAGCTTTCATTCAGCTTTGTTACATAGAAAGACCTGCCAATCCCAGACTGTGAATGACATTTTAGTGCAGGAGGGGAATGGAGTGTCTGGCCTAGCCATTGCTTGACAATATAAAGCTATAATTTTTGTTTTATTTTAGAAATTAAGTACTGCTTGTTCCCTGATGTGGTCACAGCATCAAGCCTGACAGAGTTCAAGAAACATTTGGACATTATTCCCCAATATATGGTGAGATTTTTGGGGTATGCTGTGCTGGGCCAGGACTCCATCCTTGCAACTCCCTTCCAACTCAGGGCATTCTGTGACTCTGTGGTTCCATCATAATGTGGTAGGGAACAGTGCGTGTTAACTACAGGAAGAAGAAAGGAGTCCAGCAGAGATTTTAATATTATTTCTAATATTTTTTAGGAAAAATAATCTAATACAGAAGGAGACAGAAAAGAAAGTATATTTTTACTAAAAGTTTATTACATCAATATAATTATTTTTATAATTTGGCAAGAGCAGTTTACTAAAAATACAATATGTGAAAAAGCAGTATGAAAAGCAGATATGTTAACTATATAACATTCAGATTTTTTTAACATGATTACATTTTATTTTGACAAAAAAATCTAGGGGACTATATATTACTCTGAAATGGGAGGAGCCAATGAAGATGTGCTAGAATATAAATAACTAATATAAAACATGGTATCTCACATGTCATTAAAATATTGTCTTGTGGAATATATATGTATTGAAAAGGTTCTCTCACTTATTCTTACAGAATCAAGGAACTAAGGCTGATAGAACTGCTTAAAAATTTTTTCTATTTGTTTGATATCTTTTCTTTTTAGTGGGATCACAGCCTCAGTCATCATTCGGCAGCTGTTTTCTTTCAAGGGATTTTTACTTAAAATACTTTTTTTTTTTAACATTATAATTTTACTGCTCAATGAACCTTACAATAACAACATTTTAGCATCTATCCACCATGGCAGATGGCAAACTAATGAGGCCTGCTGTAGCTGCATACTGATATGTTCTGTACACAACACTTCTGCGCTCCAAAGGGAGGTCAAAGAGTAACTTTTATTTGTATTCTTTGTTGTGTTTGATAGTTGAAAATCATAAGACAGATTATTAAAAAATTTTTGCAACTTTTAATTACATTTGCTAATGTTTACTGTATGTGATCAACCTGTAGAGCTCAAAAAAGGCCCAGTCCTTATTTCAGTGTTCTTTAACTTGCATTTAAAAAAAAAAACAATAGTACTATTCCAAAATTATTTTTTCCTTCTATTTAAAATTTACTTTAAAATAAAAGCTAGAGATATTTTTGCCATGCTTGCATTTGTCATTTAATAAATCTGAAATCTTAGTTTTGTTAGCTTACAGATACTAAAAATAAATACATACTTAATATACTGCCTCTTTTTTTTTTTTTTTTTTGGTTTCAGGGCACTTTTGTTTCAAACCTCCACCCTTTAGGATTCTGTACATTTTCTTAATGCAGAAAACATATAATGTTCATTCAATCTAGTAGAGGCTAACCTACTGCAACTTCATGTTTTAGTGGCTTCCTGAAAAACAAAGTCATGAAAAATCATGAGTCTGGTAATAAGTGCAATTGACTTGACCTCTGTCAAGGTATGTAATATAAATAGTTGATCTGCATTCCTTGCCAGAGAGATGAGAGGAGAGGAAATGTCAGACAGAGGGACTGACTCTTCTACAAGATTATTTATCCCACCTAGTTTAAAATAATACTGAATCAATCCTTGGAGTTGTTTTTCTCCTAGAAGAAAATCTATGTGAATAACCAACATCTGACCTATAAAACCAGATTATATTGCTGTCTTTTACATTAATATTAGTAATTCTTTCCCCTCAGACCTATGTCCCAAACTACTTGAACCAAAATCAGAATATCTAGTTCTAGATAAATAAAATTTTACCTCTACTCTTTCACAATCTTTTCTAAATCAATTCCATGATCCTATTAATTATTGAAAGCTATCCATGGGAATCCAAGTAATCTCATTTAATTAGGGTCAAAGGTTAAAATATTGGAAAGCAAATTGCTTTCAGGTATATAGCCTGAAATAACATTGCAAGTAATCAAGTAAAGATGATAACAACTTTCCTTCCAAAACTCTGTTCTGATTGCCAGTGCTGTGCTGTGTATTTCTGTGTCAATAACATATTACTGAGAACATCATATTTTGTAAAAAGAAGAGTCTTGAAATAATACATTTAAAACAACAGTGATCTGTATCTGACCTTCATATACACTTCAACTATCACTTTTCAGCTCTTCTGGCAAATTTCTTTCATTATCTATTGCTTACAGAAGATAGTTATAGTCTTGGAGAAATACTGTCATTAACTCTTATCAGTGTTCTTACAATATCTTGAATAATTTTAATAGTTTTATTATAAGTCAAATTTCAATACAGTTTTTCTCCCTGTAAATACTCTGTGTCTAATATTGCTTCCAGTGTGTTCATTTTACAATCATATAATATCACTATTTTAATTGCATTTATTTTTTTTGTATACCAATATGAAATGACTTGGAGACTACTGCAATATTGTATTAAAATAAATTTATTTTACATTTGCTTTTTAATTTAACAGGTAGAAACATCTTGGCACAGCAGTAGGATTTCAAATATCACCTTAGCCTATAGAAAAAGTTTGATAATTATATATATTACGTGTTGTGTCTTTTTTTTTAATATAAGCTCATTTACTTTTCTTTCATGGGAAGGGTTGCTCTGAAATGTCCTGGCTGAAGTAGCTCATCACATAAGAAAATTAGCAGTTAAATGGATGAAAACAAAGTAGCAGACTGTTCTTTTGTCCTCATTCTTTCACGGAGATAATAAAAAATCTTGAAAAAACATATTGTCATCTTCACCATTTGCTTCAATCCACTGACTCTAGTCAAAGATGAAGCAAATAAACTTCTTACAGAGCCAAAATTACTATTATGGTACAGTAGCTTTAGACATGTTTTATAAAGATGCAAGTGATTGATTCCTTCAATGAACAAAATTAGATGACTTGGAAACTTGCTGTTAGAGTAAGTTGGCTAGTCTTCAGCACATCATCTTTTCCCTCTGTGCCTGGGGGCATATTCATAGATCTTAGAGTTTAAGTGATTGCTTTCTTAAGTGGAATAACACTACGTGCTAATTATCCTAAACACACTATAATGTGTTTATCCTACATATTATTTAAGAGATATTTAATATTTCTACTCAGCATGAGGAGCTTTAAAAAATGTCATTAAATGCTACATAATCTACTCATTATCTTAATAATTTGCCATAGAACACAAATTATAGTTCTGGAAAATAAAATATACTTCTGGAAAATATATTTCTGGAAAAGTCATGCAGGGAAGCCACATTAGAGAAGTGTTTGCATTCTATTATAAAGGTGTGATTTTCTTTCAGCTTGTCATCTGAAAATATAGTATAAGTAGTAGTTATAAATTGCAAAGTCATCTTGTATGCTGGTTGTCTAATAGTGATGCATTAAAAAAATTTGCCTTTGGAGCTCTAGATGGTGCTATATGTACCTCTATTTGTTAAAGAAGTATAAAAATTTTTTATATAAAATTATACAAATCATAAGTATGACAAAACCACTAGAACCATAAAAATTATTGTGAAATTTTTTTTCCTGCACTTATTGTAGACCATGAAGCAGGTTTTGCCAGGTGATTCTGATCATGGGAAAGTTAATCCTATTCTGCATTAAATAGGAATCACAAACAAGTGCCATAGAAAGACAACCTACATTTTTGTAGAAAATGTTGGGCTAATTTCTTGTCAGAAGTAAACTAGAGAGGCTCTTTTTTCATTCAGTCCTACTATATGCAATATTTTTATTTCACTCCATACTTTAATACATCTGTATTTCTTTCCCTTGTACATTTGTTTAAATTGAAAAACAATTGAAAACCCACGTCCATCTGTGCTGAACTGCCGTATCACTGAGCTCCTTAAGAGATAGGCAAGGTTTTCTTCACGAGGTTTTTAATAACTATACATTTACAATTAAAAAAATAAAAACCCTCTGGAAAACTTGTTGTTTTTTAAGGAGCACTTTTCCTGTGGAATTGGACTGCTATGTAGATCAACAATTTTTGACTACCTAATAGGTATTCTACATTCCTTTCACAAAGCTTCAGAGACACCATTGCATATTTCTATTGGTATTATTCAAGCTGAATGCAAAGAAAGTTAATAGATTTATAGGCACAGTAATTTGTCTGAAGAAATTAATCAAGAAACATATACATAATCAGGGCCACCAATTGAATGCTCTTTATTACCACATTAAATTTAAAAAGGATATAAGATAATGATAAGCAAGTGTTTAACAATATGAACATTTTTTATATTTCTATACCTGAATCCATATTATGCTTATCTTTTGTTCAAATGGGAAGTGCAATAGCACAAGGATGACTCTTGATTGCCCTCTGCTTTTATTAGGCACCAGAGATGGAAACTGCTAGGTCATAGTCCATCCACCGTGGGTTTGATGGTAGCTGATTTAAATTGTGTGGCTGTTTTCAGTCCTTTGTCTCCTGTCTTTCAACAAGCCTATTTGTAACATCCTTTTATGGGAAGTTAAATAGAGTTTAAACACTGTAAGATATCCAATATAAGCTTCTGAGACAGTAGTAGACAAAAGAAAAACCAATGCTCATTTCAATCATGACTTTAAAAAAATCTTTTGATGGCTTAAAATATGAGCTTAAATGTCCACACCAAGAATGAAATCAGAAATAATTCAGGAATGAAATGATAAACCTGTTATGTTCACCAGCTGTGGAAGGTCTGTGGTCCTTTATCAGTCACAAAAAAGAACAGATTTATTTGTAACTTTTTTTCAGACCAATCATTCAATGAACTCTCCTTATTTAACTTACAGTGAAATTACTTACAAAAAAGGAAGAAGTAACTAGGGACAAATATTGAAGTGACCATATGCAACTTAACTAAACTCACTTTTTTTTTCCATGACTGGAAAAAATTTTCCAAGAGGTGTCATAGGAATAGCACATCCTCTGGAAGAATTGTACACTAACATTTGCATGTCTTTATAGCAATCCATACAGGCTTATTCAAAAATAGTTTAACCATTATTTTAGTAGAATAAGGAATACTTTGTTTGATGTTCATGAAAGCAAACATGATATTGTGAACATATATAGATGTTCTTTGTCAATAAAATAAAGGACAAATCTTATGATGACAGCTGCATCCCATTCTTGGGATCTCTCCAGACTTGTAAAGATATTTTGGGTGTGAGACAAAGCAAAATCAATATGTGCACTTTGGCTAAATCCCAGTGAGGCTAAGAAAAACGTCTTTCCAAATTAGTCTTTACCTTAATCATTCAGGATGAGACACAGAAACAGGGAGATGTTTTGTGAATACCAGACGTCACCAGATTTTGAATCTTTTTTTAAGTACTTTGTATTTAGGAATCAGAATGTACAAGGAAAACCAGATTTCATCTAAATAGTCTGAGCTCCTATCTCAAACACATCTCAACCTGAGATTTTAAGAGCATGCTGTCATATGTTTTTAGGATGGACAGCTGGGGAAAATGAGTGTGACATTTTTCCAAGCAAGACAACATATTCGTGCCATTAAGCATAATCTTTTTTAGGACTCTTTTGACACTTAATTTGCATATTTTAGTAAAATGGAAAGAGAGTAAGATAAAATAAAATCTTACTTAGATTGTTATATTGTTCCATAGCATTAGATGTTAACCTGAATTAATTCTTCTTGTAGCTTCTCTTTTCTGCTAACCTCTGTTAATGTAAATCCTGTCTGTGAACAGACTGCTGGGTTCTTAATTTGGTCTGGCCTATGACTTTTTTTGTGGTAACCAGAAAAATAGATTATGAAAAATTAGAGAATGTAGGGCCTGATCCAAATAACTGTTTTTTGGGTTTTTTTCTATTGAGCTCAATGTGCTTTGAAATCAGCTTCTCTGGAGAATTCCTTGCAAAGCAATCTCTATGAATGTTCATCTGAATTTTTTAAAAAGTGCACTTAGCATAAATCCAGACTGTTTTTGTTTCTTTTTTTTTTTTTTTTGCAATGCACATCAAAAATGCTCTCAGAAATTTTTGCAGTGAAAACAGCTATATTCATATGTTGGAAAATATTCATTCTTTCTATTTGCATGAATAATTAAGTTTTGACTAGGCAAAGAAACATAATGGAGAGAGGAGAAGCATAAGAATTATTCTACCCTAATTGTTTGGTCATGCATTCATAGATAAGAAGTCTAATTTTTGCTCAGAAGAATATATGAGTAAAAAATACAAAGCAATTTCAGAAAAATAGATAGTATACCCATCTTCAAATCCTTCAAAGCTTCTCCAAAGCTGACCTTATCTTTGTGACTAGTGAATTTCTTACTGTGTTGGAAATACAGCTTTAATATGTCTTGTCTTTAGTAGAACCAGGTTGCAAATGAAGTTCTTCTACGTACATTTTTGTGCCCTAAATGTCTGAATAAAGGGCACATTTTGCTTTTCTGCCTATATCTTCTGAGATAAATGTGTGAGGACTTCAGTAGTTATTCTTTGGAAGCTAATACCACCTTTTGTAATATCTGTTCAGAACCCTTAGGTCACTAATGGGCTTTCAGTGATTTCCTTTGATTTGCCTACATCCACATGTGAAATACTGTACTTTCAGTTAAAATATGTGGCAGCTGCTGGCTTACCAGAGTGAAGAGTCTAACCTGGTAAGACTGCACAGTGGTAAATCCACTAAGTTGAGATAGGTACCCTTTTACGAAGCCTTAGTCACCTAATTTTAATTTCTATTTTGAAAACATCCACAGCTTTCCCTATAGTTTTCTAACAGCTAGGATAGTTTCTGGAGTTTACTGACTTCATTTATGCTGACCTTAGACATCCAAGTTTTTCCAGTTCCACTTGAGCTCATGAATTCTAATGGGAACAAGGCAGAAAATTATTAACATAAACTTTCTTCAGGGTAAAGGTCTTTTTCACATCCAACAAACACTTAGCTCTTTTGCTTACTAAGTTAATGACTGCTTAATGCCCTAGCAGAATCTGTTGAAATAGGTGTTCCATGTCCAAGACATATGGTTCTATCCTGCTTTGAAATATCACTGTCTTTTTAAATTGACTGAAATATACATGTTTATGGAAATATAAAAGGTTTAATTTAATTTTATTGTTTCTTTGAGTTTTACTTAAACTCACACATTTGAAATTTTGAGTGTAGGGAATAATAGATTAAATATTGTTATAGGTTAAGAACCACTTGTCTGACATAATTTTCAAACTTTGGAATTTAAATAAAAAATTGCTCTAAGGTAAAGGTTTCAAATAAGTCATATATGCCCTAAAAACTTTTCTTTTACTCTTAATTGACTGTGAAGGGACTTAAGATTAATAGCTCAGGTAAAAGAAAGAATTTTTTTTTGATATATCAAAACATCAATGGGTCCAATCCAACTGCTGATGGACTGGTATAATTAAAGGCTTAGGAAAAAAAAAGAATTTCAGAAAATATTTAATAGACAGAATTTTTGAGGCATTTATTTGCTATATCATCTTCAGTAACATTTTCACTCCAACAGTAGTACTAAAATATAGTTGCTTTGATTTTCTGTATTTATCTGTGGTAGCTGGTTAATATTAATATGCAGCTGTAGGAATTTTTTGTTGTTCTGCATGGTATTCACCCAGCAGTCACTGACATAAAAGAGATTTGGGAAGTCAACATACTGAATGCTGCTATACTTGTTCTTCAACAGTGGTGAGTCTTATATTTTTTTCTAATTTGTTCCCTGTTAATAGTTCATCTGAGTGCTTGTAGAAATTTCTTCTAGAAGTAACAAAATATTCCTTGCAAGTGGAGATTGTACTCTTTTTTTCAAAGAAAAATATTTTTGTAAATATGATTAGATGAATAAAATTGCATAAATTAACCATTTGTCGGGGGAAAGATGTGAGGCTGGGTTTAACGTCTGCTTTCACAAATACCTTTATTTAGTCTGTAAAGATGCTTAAAATAGCCTTACAACAATTTCTCTGTGATCTTTGTCTAGGTCAATTTTCATAAAATTATGTGGAAATGCATAATATGTAATATTCATATAATTACCATTAGAGATATCAGCTGTATCCTTCTCTATGGCATTTTGAGAGTAAAACTGTGGTTATGGTGTTTGGATGTTGCAGTGAAGATTTTAACATGTTTTTTTCATTATAACCTGAAACTTGATTTCTCCCATACTAGTACATATGAGAAATGAGAAGTTCCAGTATGGTGTTGTGACAACTATTTGTGTGTTTCCAGTGGTTCCTATTGAGTTAAAAGTAGACTTGCAGATAACAAATAATGATATGAAAACTGATTTTTGCATCAGTTTATTATCATAGACAATTCAGATTATCAGTCAAGTCTCTCTCTTTCTGAGAGAAAGATGAAATATCCTATATTGGGCTAACTTGCCAAGGTTTTAGTAGAGGTTGCGCTGGCCTCATAGGTGGTTTCTATAAGAAGATGCCAGAAGCTGCCCCCCCATTGTAGACAGAGCAGTTCCAGACAGCTTCAGGGACCCACCACTGACCAAGGCTAACCTGACCATCAGTGACATTGGTAGCATGTCTGTGATAACTCATCAAAGAAAGGGTAAAAACCACTGCACAGCAGCTGTGACAGAAAAGTGGAAAAATAAGAGAGACGCAGCCCTCCAATGAGAGGTCAGTGAAACATAGCAAGAGGAGGTGCTCCAGGCACCAGAGCTTAGATCCCCCCACAACCTGTGATGAAGACCACAGTGTCACAGGTTGTCCTCCCATGGCCCAAGGAGATCCACAGTAGGTAGGTAGGTGAATCTACTTAAAGTAATACAAATAGAATGATCGTAGCCCATGTCATTTAAAAATTTCCAGATTTTCTTCCTTCAAAATGAACACCTCTCCACAGAACCAAGAAAGGAACCATGTTTTTACATCCTCTTCAAGTCTTCAATTTTTGCAGATGCTGATATGAATTAAGGCTGAACAGGACCCCATGTGCACAACTAACATATTTTTAGTCATAAACCCTGGTATCTCAAGCTCATTTGATTTTTCCTGAATATTCACACAGTAGCCAGGGAAAAATAATTTGTTTAGATGTATGAGCAGAATGTCTGACTTATTAGACTCTTGTACAACATATTTTAAGGTCATCATTAAACTTTTTACCTAATTATTACTCTATCATCATATGCACAAGCTGAGGAGACTGTAAACACAGTCTTTCTGATCCAAATATTGTTAGATCAAATTCCTTTCTTATTAGGCTGGTGATGTCATAACTATAAGTAGAATTCACCTCACTCCAGTTTCTTAAGAGAATTACTAGGAAAAAGGTAGTTGCCACTTTTCATACTGATGTTTCTCAATCATCGGTATTGTTAATTGAGCTTGCTGTTTCTTTTCTCAGCACCTGGACCTATGCCAGAAGTTCATAGGGATATAATTAAGGTCTTCATATGCCAAAGAGTGAATGAAAAACTCATGAAACATTACCAAGTAGTCTTTAGGGGTTAAGTTTTAAAGAAAGTCCTGCCAGGAATTGAGGAAATAATGCAAAGTCTGGAAGTGGTAAATACCTTTGGGATATTTTGAGAGAACCAGACACATGCTCAGGAAACTGAAAAAATACCAGCATAGTAATTAGTTCTTATTCCTGAAGAGAAGCTGAATTTGGGACCAATTCAAAATGAGGGGCAAAGGAGCATAGAGTATACCTTATTCTTCAAAATATACTTGCAAGGAAACTCACCTGTCATGCCACATTAAACAAGTTTTTATTATGTGCAAAAACTGAAAGTACTAAGCCATTGCATGTGTTAACAACTCCTGCTTTGCACTTTACAAGAACAGACCATCAGAATGCACATAGGCTACACATGGGTTTTTAGATGCACTATATTCCACTATATTCCATGTTACAATATTCCATGAATGTAAAATTTCACGTAATCATTTAGGTTATGGCACAACATTTGAAAAAAATATAGTCAAAGCATAGTTTTGGTCGGCAAGACATACAGCCATTTTTGTTTGCAACATAAAAAATCTTTACACTCTGAGTTTTCCTATTAATTCATTAGACTTCAGTTATTACCTTATGATCAAGAGGTGATAGAACTTAACTCCATGAAGAATTAGTGAATTTCATAAGGAATGAAGTCTAGAGATTGAAACAGGTATTCTGGGTTAGATTTCACTCCTGAGATAAGAAATATAGAGAAGCAAACCATCTGCAAAATTTAGTTTTGTGTAAAAAATATTGAAAAATCATCCTGTTCCTTAGAAACGGTTGCCGACTTGTAAATAGAGTTGAGCAGTAACACTGAAACTAGTTAGGGAGGTTGTTTAGTGTATAACTAAGTTTAAATCTGAAGTCAGAATATTGTATTTTCATAGAATCATGGAATCTTTGAGGTTGGGAGACACCTCTTGAAGTCACCTAGTCCAACACTTTTCCTCGAAGCAAGATCAGCTAGAGTAGAAGGTTTATGTCTGTGTCCAGTTGGGTTTTGCATATCTCCAGGAAGGTAAACTCCACAACTTCTCTGAGAAACTTGTTCCAATATATTATCATCTTTACAGGAATTTTTATCTTCATATAAATGGAATTTTCTGTATTTCCATTTGTACACATTGTCTTTTCAATAAGTACCACTCAGGTGGGTTTGATTTCGTCATCTTTATTGTTAACCATCAGGTATTTATAAAAACTGATAAGATACCCCTAAACCACATATTTCCAAGACTGAATAGATCCAGTTATCTTAGTCTGTCTTTGTGTGTCACATGAAATAATCATATCTGTGGCCTGTTAATTAATTAATATTATTTGTGACCTGTCATTTAGTCCTTGTCTCTTTTGTACTGTGAAGCCCAGAACTGTACCCAACAATCCAGATGTGTCTCACTTGTGCTGAGCAGAGAGGAGGGATCATTTCTCTTGATGCAGCTATTTGCCTTCTATGATACAAGAGCAGATGGTTAATTTGGTGAGTAACAGAGCACATGTCCATGGCAGCATTTCTGATCAGGTGCAGAAAAATCATGTCATCAAACCATAAAATGGCCTGGGATCTTGAGACAGCATCTTGTCCTATCTTTTATGGGAAGGAGAGCCTTGATAAGATTATCTACCTGCCTGTCTAATGGTATCTTGACAACCTCCAGTGACTTCCCTTTGTTGAACTTGATATTATTCTCTGGCCATTTCTTCAGTTTGTCAAGATCTCTCTAAAAGGCAGAACAATCACCTTACTTGTTATTAACTCCTTCTAGTGTTGTATTGTCTACAGACTTTCTGCGGTTGTGCTCTTCTCAGTCACTGTGGTCATTCATGAATCTTGGAGCTTCATCCATTTTTTTGGAGACAGTACTGACCCCTAAGGCACATTATTGGAGACTGGTCTCCAGCTGAACTTTATGGTGCTCATTATAATTCTTTTAAGTCTGGGAGTTCAACCAGTTTTAAATCCACCTTATTGTCCCTTTATCTGGTCAGTACTTCACCCTCTGGTGCTACATCCCCTTCTTTGCTGGTGTCATATTTCACACTTTTTTTCCCTAGAATTGTAATACAGAAACAACAGAATTGAAACAAAGAAATTATACTCAGGGTTTGCTGACACAGAAGGCACTTAAATTCATTGGACTGAATAAGAATATGTGTATTTTCCATAAATTCAAGAAAATATGCTTTCACCTCTTTTTTTTCTTAAGGTCAACTGCCCAGCATTTTGTGCTCTAGCTCTGCTAAGATCCAGAAATTATATGGTGTAGGACTAACTGTCTCTGGGGTATAAAGTCTATTAGATGCAAAGCATCTTCAATATTCATGGACAGAATATTGACTCAAATCCTCATGAATTCAGCTATAGCACCTGTCTTTTTAATACTGTTTGAGGATATGGAGGTAGTTGTTTCCGAGTTTATCCATCATCTCTTTACTACCAGTGCCCCTAAAATAGTCTACTGAATGGAAGACTTGGAGAGTTTAGGTTCAGTGCTTTAGAAGATACAGATTCAAATTTTCTACTGTCTGTTCTGTCAATAAAGACTGCCTAATATGTCCTTCATATACATCTATAAAAGATTAATTCTATATTCTCTCTGATGGCACAGCTTCAACAGGATATTTTAAAAGTGTTTTTATCCCAGCTCGTAGTCAGGAATCGTTCTAGACCAGAATGAAGAAGTTATAATATGCCGTATGTGCTGGATGAGAGCCTTTCCTGGATACAGAAATGGAGCATAATCTCCAGGGAAGGGAAGGGAAGGGAAGGGAAGGGAAGGGAA
>VZRZ01007784.1:0-16304 GCA_013398175.1 Climacteris rufus | reverse complement strand
GCCCTCTGAGACAGCTATTCTGGTTAGGGTGACACTGTTACCCATTCCATCATTCCTTTCGGTTGCTGTTTGCATACGTTGTTTCCATTGGTTTGTTACTCAGTTATGTAACTGGTCATGTTCCAGAAAGTTCTTGTCTCCTCGGTTACCCACTGGATATATTGTAATTTCTGTTCCCCTATTGGTTGTATCCCCTCTCCCTTTCCCTATATAAACCCCTCTTAATCCTTGAGCTGGGTTCTTTGCTCCGGAACCTTCAGTTCACCTGGACCCGCGTTCCTGCTCCTGCTCCCAGACCCTTCCCTGGACCTTCTCCTGCTGCCCTACCTAATAAAAGAGCTGAAATCACCGGACAAAGGCCCCTCCTTGGTCTTTGTTCTCGCCGACCTGCCAAAGACCACCGGGCTACAGGCAATCCTGCTCAGCAGAGGAGCCGGCACTGTCCAGCTAGGCATGGCTGGAACCCTGCTTGGGGGAAAAGCGCTGCAGCCAATCCCCGTACCAGCAGGGGAAGCCAGTGCAGGACGCCGTGCGCCCTCTGGCCTGTCCCCAGCCCTCGGCAGAGCGCGTCCAGCAGCGCGGCTACACAAAGTCTCTTCTTTCAGGAAACGAGACCGACACAAGAGGCTCTGAGTTATTCACGCAGAAGGCTCCAAGTTACTCACGCTTTCTTACCCGTTGCACACGGGGATTGTTACAACCCCTCTGTAAAAATGGAATCATTAAAAACCAATGTTTTATTAGTTATTGAAATAATTATAGCTACTCCATTTATAACTATTTTTGTTGAATCACTAATTTTATGGTATATAGTTGACTTCTTCTTCTCCAGAATGTCAGGGAAGAGTCATGACATGAAAATACTAGTTAATTTATTCATTAAATACATGCTGTGTTCTGTGCAAAATGTAAAAGTTGTAAGAATATTGTCATAAACTATCAATGCATTCATATCAGAATAGAAGAAAAATATCCTTTTCTGTGTTGTTACATAGATCATAAAGAAAAAAAATCAGCTGAGGTTTTGTTTTTCAAAGTATTTACCTACTACTATTATTCTTAATTTCATAAATGACCCTTCTGTGCTATGGAATATTTGCCAGATGTAGTATATGAACCCTGGTTGTAGAACTCCTTCATTCTAAACCCTTTACTCCAAGAGCATTTAAACTCACATCATTTATTTGCCTACAGAATTATTTAAATACTAGATTATGCACTTTGTTTGTCAGTGCTATGCCATATTGACATGCATGTGATCAGTTCTTTGCTAAGTGTACAGAATTTTCTAATTGAAAGGGGTGAAACAAACATGTCTGGACATGCATGTGATCAGTTCTTTGCTAAGTGTACAGAATTTTCTAATTGAAAGGGGTGAAACAAACATGTCTGTGCTGAACAATTTATAGATCATAAAGGCAGCATAGTTCATAATAAAAAAAAATAAAACAATCTGTTGGTTGAGTTTTCCAAGTTTTGTAATGATTGCTTTAATTGATGGTATACAGAAGGTGAAGCAAAAGTGAAGGAATAAACTCTAAATAGCTAAATTCTATTAGGAATAAATAACTGTAGCATTTGTTTACAATTTTATCCATTCAGAATGTATAAGAAGTAAGAAGAAGAAAAAATAAAGCACCGAAAATGCATGTGGTTTATTGAAGTAATGAAATCTAGAGACAGTTAAAAAGTTGACTGCTTTTGAGGTACTGGTAGAATGAAGTCCTGGAAATGGTATAAATAGAGGTGCAAGTTAGAAAGTGGGATTTGTGTGTTTTGTTTTTTAAGTGAGCAAACAGATATTGTGGTCTTTATTATTCACGATTTGCTAAAATAATCATACCAGTTATGACTGCAGTGAATTTTATGTTGGCACACATTTTTTGACACTTTTACTTCATAGTACCTTGTTGGGAAAATGACCTGATTCTTTCCTCATGTGAAAACCTGCCCTTCAGTCTCCTTTTAGTCTTTACTTTGGTCCACTAGGAATATATCTAGTCTGTGATTGATAAATGCATATTAGCATTTTGTTCTAACTCTATACATGAAACTGACAGCAAAAGTGATTGTTAGTGCAACTAAAAATATGCTCCAACAGAATAGGAAAATTAAGTTTCTATTTCCTCTTCTGTTACTGTCAGAGAACTCAATAGATATTTGTGTGAGTATTTTCAATAAATCTTTTTCCTTTTTTTGATAGAAAGTTGTATCTATGTATCCTTAAAATCAGTAATTTCAGAATTCTGAAGAATTAACTTGAAAACAAGTTTTAGAAAGTAAGTGGCTATAGAAAAAGAAGAGTTCATACAAATGAAATCTGGGAATTCTAATTTTACTTAGTGGTCTGGCCTGAAAAATAAGTAAACTGTGAAATCCCTATTGTTGTATTTGGGAGCAAAAAATCTCTTTGCAAGAATCATTGACATATGCTAGCAGATTATTAAATGATAATGTATATCCCTGTAACACAAATGCAGTATAGCCAAAGTATTCATATGAAAATAATAATATAATTTGTAAATAAAATAGCATAATAAAGGTATATCAAAGTCATCCTTAATAAAGAAGATCTATTCAGTTGTCCCTAAAAGCCATACAAGGCAAAATAGATCAACTTTGTATATACAAAAATTGTCTTCCATAGTCATAAAACCCATACTACCTCACAGAACCACCCAAAAGGTACAAAACAGTGAATAGTCCTAGAATGGTTTTGTCTGCTTTTAGAGGAATCTTTGTGTCTTTTTAAACTCATAAACTAAGGAATGTGGAATGACAGTATGTGTTGTCCATGTACTTGTGTTCTCCAAGGAAAGTGGGGAGGTTTGTCATATGAAAGGAGGTCAGTTAAATAAGGATGATCATCCTCTTTAGCCTAAGAAAATTGAATAAACAGATGTTTGATCTTTAACAAAAGTTAAGGGATTTTTTCCTTTAAAATAATATGAAACTTTCATTCATTTATTTGGATATTTAAACACAATGTGTCAAGAAATCTTTTATTCAAATTTTTAAAAGACTATTCCTAGAGTATCCAAATTAATTTTTTACAAATTGATTATTCAAAAATAAAAAAAGAAGAAAAGGAAAGTAACACTACCACAACAGAAAAAAACAATCATAAAGACCACAAACAGTGTCTTAATGTAAAAAAGTAGAAGTTGCCAAATTCTTGGTAGAAAAATTATTTGCCACTCTTTTGCCAGCTAAAGCAGCATATTTTAAAAAGACAATTTTGCTTATGTGATCTTAATTAAACAAATTTTTATATTTAATTCTTTTTTCCTTCATTTATGTCCATAAGGTGTAGACTAGATTTTCTGACAATTTCTGAAAAGGGTGTATGAATTTCTGCCCGATTCCATACCACTCTTGCCTTTTATTTTTTGTTGGCTGCTTTGAGAATTGTATACATCATGAAGATGCTTCTCTCATGCTTCCCTTACATTTATGTACCTCTCTCTTTAGGACTAGTCTTTGTTATGCTATAGACTTAGGAATGAACATTAACAAATCTATTCATAGAATACCCCAAAGAAATATAAACAAGATATAGATAGATATTTTTGTTCTTACTGATTCTGCTTTATAATTTTAATCCTTCCACTTTTCTGATAAATTTTAAGTAACATCCTAAAAAATAAAGATATCCAAAGTCCAGTTACTCTTAGGTTAGCTAATTTTATGGTTATTTTTCTCTGAATTTGTGCTATGCTTCGTGGGCTATTTTGGGTATAAGTCTTACAGTATCCCCTAATATAAAACGGCACTTTAAATTGTAATACACTGTAATATTTTCTAGAGCCTTGGAGAAACTGGGAAAATTAATCAAGCTTCTGTAAGAATGAACAATTTTTTAAAATATTGGCTTGTTTTATTCTGCAATGACTTGTTAGGTTAATGAAAAAGAACATTTAAGATGAGAAGAGTTCCAGTAGTGAAATCCATTAATCACTTGTGAAAGTATTGAATGTATGATCTTTTTCCATTCTTTCATGATCAGATAAATATCAATACTATATCTGAAACTGTGAGAAAGTCTAATATCCTAGATCTTTATAAGCAGAATGGAAAGAAGACTTGATCAGATTACCTGATATTGTTTAATTATCCTATGCATTTATTTAATTATATAGTGCTTTCTTAAAATTCAGAAATAATTTATGAAGTGCCTGTTTTTCACACATTATGACAAATGAAGCACTTCTTTAGGCCAGAAGGGAATACTAAATCATTCATTCTGACTGCCTATGTAGTGTAGGTCATAGAGTCACTCTAATATTTATTTCTACACTTTGTGTTTGAGCTTAAAATCCCTTTCAAGAATGCACCCAGTCTTGACTTGAAGATTTCAATACCAGGTTTCCCTTTGGTAATAGGTGAAAAATTCATTCATTACTTAAAATAAAACACTTTTTATGAATCTGCTTCATTGATATCTATTATCTCACATTTATTTTGATTGTTAGCTTTTTTTTATATCACTAATGGGGACAACAACATGACCTACATGTATTTGGTTTTGACTGATTAACGTATGTATTTTATAAGCAAAAACTAGATCTTTTCAGGAAGAATTGTCTTGCTCACAGGTTTGTTTTGTTTTAAAAATACTATTTCTCCAAAACTCTGAAATTTATATACTGTGTTTTCTTAATGTATAGATTTTTATCCATTTGATCCCAGCATCAGGTACTTGGTTTGGGCATTCTACTGTGAATTCCAAGGGATTGCTAAACCTGTAGAAAGCAGAGAGAACAAGAGTCTCTGATGTAATGAAAGGAAAATGTCTGCTCCCTACCACAAACTGGGCAAAACAATTACCCTTGTGAATTGCACACCATGAGAAAAGACTAGTTTCATGAGAGAGCAGCAAGGGCAGTCTGTTCCACAAAGGAAGGCAAGCTGAGAGCCAAAGATGAAAACACATGGGCAGTGCTCTCACTGATAAGAAGTCAACAAGGTACACTAGAAAAAGGTTCTTAAATTATGGCCAAATGTGATACACAGATAGAACTCCACAACTCCGTAAGTTGTAAAGTAGGTATGTTTTATTCCAAGTGTTGGGACGCTTGGGGGTAACCCTCCAAAGCATGTGCACCAATCACTGCACTCGGCTAGCTATATATCAGGTTACAGGTTACATATTCAACAGGTTAAACAATATGCCTATACGTGTTCATAACCTATCTCCGCTTCATATTATAATGAGTTCAAAAGTAATTTACATTAATCTGCGCATGCCCACTGCATCCTGGTGGTCGTGGGCAAGGGTCTACAGATGAAGAAAGAAGTCTTCCTCTAGGTTGAACTTTTTTACCTTGCTTCTTTGTGCAAGATCCCTGAGTCTCTGGCTTGAGTCTGAGTCTCAAGGTTGGTTTGGGCTGGTTTCGGGGTCTGAAAGCAGGACCTTTGTTCATGGTTGCTTCCCTTTATCAATGGTCCTGCATCCTTCTTTTCTGCTTGGCAAGCAAGGTAAATATTGAGCAAGCCATATGCATTGCTTTAACGACTAATTCCCACTAAGCATCCCTTTAACCCTTTCCTTCCCTGTATCAAATGGAGACACAGAAGCTTAATTTCATGTAGGTCATAGCAGCATACAAATACAGAAATACAGAGCGCTAACTATTCTTTAGTTTGTGATGTCTTAATTCCTATTCTCAGAGTTCTTTCAGCATTTTATATCTGCATATTTTCTGTTTGGAAAAAAATGAATACTATCTCTTTATGTGAACATAATGTCCTTAAAATTTGTCTAAAGTTGACTCTCATGGAGAAATGTTGAAAGCCTTCTACACCCTGACACCCTGTTCCATTTCTGAATAAACCAATTGCATAATTTTAGCAACAAATATATTAAGTAATGACCTTGAATAAGTTGGGTAAAGTAGTTTCATTCACATGCATAAAACCATTTCACTGAAAATGATGTACCTCAGAGAAATTTGAAGTCGTCAGAAACACAGCCAGTGTGTAAGCATACAAGCACACTGTAGATGATCAAGTGAGTCTTTGAGGTTTGTCTTTTCGAATTTAGCAAAGTATATGTACAATCGAATAATTGGTTTGATCTACTGATGACTACACTTTTGGTCAGTGTAATGTTCAATGTAACCATGTCTGGCAGCAGAAGATGCACTAGAGAGATAGACGAGTGCTTAATAGGAAACAACTGAAAACATCCTCTTCCAGAGAGAGTTGTAAATTCTTTAGGCTCGGTTTTGTTTCCTGACAGCAGTATGGCTAAACCATATTTTATGTATACCAACATCTCTTTATTTAAGGATACTGGTAGCATTTTTATGAAATATACCCAATGTGGTCAACAACTATTGATTCTACCATCTTTTCTCCATCACAACTCAAGCCTGGAACCAGAACTGCTTAGTCTTGAATAAAAGTCTATTTATGAAGATTTCTAAAATAGTGCTTTGACTAATATTAATGAAAGGTGAGTTCTTATTTAGATCCAGCATTGCATGCAACTGCATGCACACTACCCATCCTATTATTAAAAAGATGATACCAATATTGATGCTTTATATTCATACAGACTCAGACTTCAGAAGTTTGCTCCCTATTTCAGGTTCATAAAAAGATTAGAGTTTGTTTAGGCAATATTTCTCTCATGTGTTTTGTGAGATAATCTAAGATCAGTAGGGATTCTAAGGTAAGCACAGATAATTGCTCTGAGGCAGACATTCTCTCAAGCAAGCCTTCTAATGTTTAATTTCCTTGTCCTGTAGGCATGTAGGAACCAAATCTCAGTTCCTGTTTCACAAGTCACCAAATTAATTTTTCATGAGCTTTTACCAGTATAAGATTGCAATTATCCAGGCTTCAGTTAGTGTCTTCATTGCCGTATGGGTTTTGGACATTTTTTTTTTCCTAGGTTCTACTAGCATATAATTTCCTTTCACTTCTATAATGCCCAAGAAAATATTATGCTTTGCTAATTGTAACAGCTGACAGGTACTGATATGAGTTCATAACAGGTTTTGACTCAAACAAAGAGGAGAATATTTTCATGTGTTGCTTGTAAATTTTGTTACTGATAGTGAATAGCACTCTTTATAAAAGAATAATAGCTGTTTGTGGCTATAAGGACAACTGACTACAGCTATTTTTAATTACTTATATTTTGTTTGCCACAGTTCAAACCAGAAAAAAAATAGATTTATCTTTTTATTTCAGGAAGGTCTACATGCTCTTTTCTGCACTATATCCTTTTCAGCATGCACCAAACACATTGCAAAACTGGCATTCATTTGCCTCAGTAGACATCACAACAAGGAGAAAGGCACGAAATCAGGCAAGGAATAAGTAATAAAAACGTGTTTTATGAAATGAAAGATACAATATAAACAATAAAAAAAATGTTAAATTTTTCTGGTTATACACTCCACTCTGTTAAAAGTAAGGACAATGTAAGTGTACACCTTATGTACTCTCTACTATGTCAATAAAAGCACAATGAATTTAGACTGCTACAGAATACATTTTAATATAGATTATGACACAAAACAAGAAGGAAGTTGTTGCAAACAGAAAAGAACACAATTGATTCAGTATAATGCACTTGAAAGACATATTTGAAAGATTTACTTCTCAGAAATGCATTCTTCCATGGCTGTCTCTGTTTGATGAAATGGTTACTTTTACTCCTTCTGAAGAATCTTATATCAAAGATTATTCTATCTCTTTTGCTATTTTCCAGCCTATCAATCTCAAACTATGGTTCGAGATTATTGAAATTTATAGGCTATTTCTACCATACAGAAAACTGCAGTGACATTGTATAGAACACTGTGCACATATTTTGTTAATAGGCAAAACATATTTTCTCTAATATTTTTTTGGGAAAAATTATGTAAAGAAGTAATGTTAGAAGAAAAAATTCATTTCGGAATGTAAGGTTGTCTCTGAATTAAAGTCTCAAGTTGTACGATAGAATTGTTCATTTAATTCAATTTAAAGAATCACAATAGCTAACTTATAAGTAATTTTGTGGAATTGTAGGATTTTTTCAAATGTCAATAACATTTTGTTATTAAAAATCAATGTCTTTTTAAAGAGCAGCTGAAAGTATGCCTGCAGTGTGAGATTTTGCATTTTTTTAATTTTAAATTGATATATTTTCAATTGTTTTTATAATTTTATTTGGATGTCAGAACAGACAAAAATTAATTTTACTTCTCCCTTTCCTATTTTATTTTTTTTTATTTAGGTGTCAGAGACACATGAACTACCTAAATAATGCTTTGCTATTAATTTTACTTAATATGCCAAATCAGTTTAATTACAGTTTCTATAAATAATCCATGCAAAATACTTGTCTGAACACAATGCACTTTTCGTTCTGTATGTGGCACATTTTAATACTTAAAAGCATTAGAACAGATGTTAGGTGCCTCCTAAACTTGTTTTCAGTTTTCTTTTATTTATATGTTAATGAGAATTTAATTACTTCATGAATACTTAAACAACCTGAGGGTGCCTGATATCATTAACTTGAACATGACAAGCACCTCAAGTGACCACATGGGAAGAATAAAATTGCTTTTAGTTCACTTGAAGACAGAAAGATGAATTCATTTCACCTCCTGCTATGTTGTACCTGCCACACAAAACTGAATAAGCTGTGGGCATTGATTCAGTCTCACTTCAGTGTGACCAGAAGTATCTGAGGAAGCAATGTGCACCAAAGTCCATAAATGGTTCCTTTTTCAATTTGCTTTGCAGTCCTTCAGTAAACAATCTGGGAATATTTTTTTACTGTTACTTATTTCTTCTTAATAGTTTTCTAAGGTAAAATTATTTTCTGTCATGTAAATTTCTGTGTTCAATTACTGCAAAATTATGCACAACATGGCCTACAATGATCAAGTTATCTAGGATGAAAAGTGCTATGGAAAATGTTTAACTATCATGAAAATAGTTGTAATAAAAGTATTATTTGTGGGTGTTGCAAAGTAACAGACGGGGCTGACTCTCACCTGTGGAAGAAATAAAGTAAAAAACCTAAAAAAAAAGTGTTTTAATGGACGAGGATTTTTAACAGTAGCTCTATATTCCATATGCTCACTATATAGTCTATGTGAACAAAATAATATTTCTGACACTTCTCTTACCTTATTCATATGGTCCTCCTTTTCATGATACACACAATGGTAATAATCTAAGCACTAAATGTTAAAATATCAACAAGAAACTCTCTTTTCGGGGGGGAGGTACATTTTCCCTATCCATTAATTAACATTTTGAAGGGTTTTATGTTCTTTTGATTCAAATTCTGCAGACAATCCCTTTTAAAAAAAAATCTACTTCTATAAATGTACCAAAGAAGGCAATGTCTTAAGTAATGCAGACATTTTCAAAATATATTATGTGATAGAGTTTAACAGCTCACAGGAAGAAGCTCTTTCATTTGTTCTTTACTGTATCATATATCCATTTACATTCAGTCTTAACGAAGTTAAAACAATAGCTCAGTGAGGCATGACAACAAAGTTGTGAATAAAAAACATATTCAAGGTCCTACACTGAAAACTTTGCCTAATCTATTCTTTCTCATGACTGGGCAAGAAATGGGGAATAACAGAGCAGTTTAGCAAAAGAAATCAACTAACAATGAGATGAAAGGGATGGACCACAAGCACCCTGTACAAAGAATGATGATTTTACTAATGAAAGAATGCAAATATTTCCCAAAACTTAAACCTTTGCCCTGAGGAGGTCATATTTGTCAGGGAAACATTGAAGCAGCAAGTCTGTCTTTGACCTTTCTAGATTTATAAGAATAATATTCTCTTTTAATTCAAGTGTCTGAAAAAATAATTACAGTATATTAGATACAGAGATGCTTTCTTTGATCATCAGACATGTCCAAACATTAGCTTTTGTTTCCATTTCTTATTTTTTAAGGACATTGGATGTCTGTTGCACAGGTGTTATTGAGATCACTCATCTTTAACCAAAGAAAACATTTGATAGCTAGGTCCATTAGATGAAAATCTGTGTGCATCTGTATGCTCATGGAGAAACAGTTGCCAAAAAAGAGCAGGCTGCAAAAAAAAGAATATATATGTGCTGAGGGGTAATTTCAGAAAGTCTCCCAGGAACTGAATAGCTCCAGAAACAGTCAGTCCCATTGAAGCTGAGAGAACAAAGTTAGAATGGCAGGAAGAAGCTGAATGTGTTCACGGCCACTAACACACAGTTGCTTCAACAAAACATTCTATAGTTCTAATCACATCCGAGATAAAACAGCTCTACATGTAGTCAGTGACTGAAGTTCCTATATATATGCCTGATAAAATATAGGACCCATAGAGGTATTTTCCAGCTGCTTAGTGAGAAACTACTGGCACAAGTCTGTGACATTTGGCACCTGAGTAAACTGTTGGGGCTGGGATCTCAGCTGATGGTCCAGACACATTGCTATGAGTGAGAGGGAGTGTGAAGTCTGAAGTAGAGATATGGTGTAAAGTTATTTCTATAAATAACAGCTGCTCAAAAAATTGAATAACAGATAATTATTATAAGATATTCTAACAAGCAGTGGTTGTGATCTCTCTTCATGATGCAGCCTTCAGACTTGCAAATCTTTTTGTGGCAGATACTCAGGAGCCAGCACTAGTGCCCTGCTTCTGAAGGGATGGAGAGCTGGGAGCCAAGAGTGACAGACAGGGCGATACCCTCACTGACAGAGACACAGATCCACAGATCTCCCTGAATAACAGTAGCAGAGCAGGTCTGGTGCTGGTTGATAGGTTCAGTGAACAGCTGGCAGCAGGTTGTCAGACCAATCTGTACAAGGTCCGAGGTAGGTGTAAGATCCCTGTCAGGAGCCAAGGCAGTGTGTGGTGGTGTGCAGAGCTGAAGCCACAGCAGCCAAACCTTGGCGCTGGTGGAACGGGGCACAGCACACCACCCCCTAGAACTCCTACTCCGGTTAGGGTGACTCTTCAGGTTTACCCCATGATCCCTCTCAGTTACTGTTTGCATGTTTGCTATTATTGGTTAGTTTGATTATTACCTAATGTTCTGTATTTGGAGTTAGTCTGGAAAGTTCGCATGTCTTCGGGTTTTTATTGGTTCTATTATAATCTCTGTACCCCTGTTGGCTGCTTTTACCCGCTTTTTTTCCCTTTAAAATCCCGCTGCACCCTGTCTCCGTGCCTTTTGTCCCTGGATTCACCCTGCTTCGCTGTACCCCCTCGCTGCCACTTCCTGCCGTTCCTGCCTTCCCACTGCTCCTGCCTTCCTGCTGCTTCTCGCCGCTTGTCCCCCCGCTTCTTTCAGCAAATAAAACCTGGCAAATCCACACAAAGGTCGCTCTCGAAGTCTTTCTTTGCTGGCCGCCTGAGAACACTGGGCTGGGGCGACCCACGTATCAGAGGGGCCGGCAGCCATAGCTGGAACCCCGCGCTTTTGGGGACGTAGCTGCATGGCAGCTTCTCCCTTGCCCAGAGTGCGCGGGGGAAGCAAAGTCAAGTGCGTGACCTCGGGTCGGAACCCAGCAGCGGCAACACCCCCCGCGTGGCGATAGCAGTGTATAGACAGAACTGTATAAGGACCAGTTCCTTATACACTCTACATAGTCAATCCATCACTGTCCTGGCTTTATTAAATACAAATGCTCTTAACAGCACATGCAGAAACTAATCCCATAGTCTCACATAAAATACTTATATTTTAGGATACCAGAGAATTCACTTTCATTTCTGTGTCATAGATATGTTGATTTCATATTTCATAGTATCTACACTCTACAAAATGTAGCACCTCTGCACCATTTCACCTGAGGAAAAGGAATCACTCTCACAGGCACAAATATAGCCTGTATTGCTCAAACTTTGGATCATGCTTTTGTTTTGCCTGGGAAGAAGAGAAGATAAGTGTCAATGATAAAAGGTATCTTTCAGAATTAGGGTGTAAATTAACCAAAAAAACTTTGCATCTTTAAATGACAATTCAGAATAGCCAGACCAAGGAGAAAAATTTTGCCAATATAAATATTTTACTATATTTACAAAGTGACAGAGATTTTTTCATCACACCAGAAACAGCAAGTTTATAAATCTCACTCCTTTGCTAATTGTGGAACATGCAGTGCTCCAGGAGGTATTGTTTCTATTCCCACTCAGGCTGAGTATTTAGAAGACATCTGAAACTTCAAAGTCTTGTCCTTCTAAAATGCAAAAATATAACACTATAGACTATGCTAGTCAGATTTGCTTGATCAAAAGTAGTGCTAATCAACCAGAATTTCCTAACAATCAGCAAGGAGAAATAAGGACTTGAGGGACAAAACAGCTGCCAAGACAGAGGTTACTAGAGTCATTTCAAGATCCCAGTATTTCCCACCTATTCTCAAGCTTTATTTCTAAAGCACACTAGAGACCTTCAGAGAATAACATGTCTGAGCAGCAGACAAACCTGGTTTGACACTGCCAGAAGTCACCCTGTGACACGTCAGCTCCTGTCTGGATGGCGCACAGCAGCCTTCCTGAGAGCTGCTGTGAGTAGCTGCGCTTCAGCTAGTGGGGTGACACATGGGCATCCACATTTCAGTTGTTCATGTCTGGCATCATGGGCTTCTGTCACACTGATGAATACATTAATGAGGGGTAGGGATCATCAGGCATGCACAAAAAAACCACAGCACCCATATCTACCCCAGGGAGAAGTGGGTGATTTTGGGTCAGGGATTAGAAATGCTGTGTGATTCTGGGTCAGGGATTAGAAATTCTGCAATGAGTTGTAGAAAGATTTTTAGGATATTGATCCTGAATGTGAGGTTCATTGACTGCTGGTTAATTGCATGTTGTTAATAAATCAATAAACCACTTATATCCTGATTTCTTTCAAGACAACTGAGTTGAACTTTTTTCCCATGCCACTTACAAGCTAAATTATTAATGATTATCTTCATTAATAATGTAGGTATCTGATATCCACAACAAAAGTAAAATTATTTCAGCCAAAAATAGTCTGAGAGAATTTTAAAACAGAAGCAAGCAAAAAATCAAGAAATTAAAGCTATGAAATTTTATAAAACACATGTGAATCTATAAAATGGGACTGCCTTAATTTGTATGTTCTGTGCAGTTAAGAACAAAGGGAAAGTAAATAAAAAAGCTGTTTAATTATAAAATCCTAACTATCCAGATGTTAAGCTACTTGAAGGTGCTACATTTGTCAGCACTTTTGTCACATCATTAACAACTTACAATTATTTATTTAAAAAAAAAATATTCTTCCCAGGGCCCTGAAATCTCAGTTGAGTGACCTTGAACTTCTTGTTGCAATGTTATTGGTACCCATATAAAACAACAGGAGTGGGAAAGAACCCAAAGGCTGTGCTGATCTGATCAGGTTTCTGGTGATTTCCCTGATCCAGGTAAAGTGCTCTGGTTCCTTGTTAGTTAACTTACAATGCAGGTGAAGTAACAGCAGCACTTATTCTCTATCTTTTAAGTATGCTAACATGACACGGTATTTTATATATATAATCACACTATTAATATTTCTTAGTAATATTTCTTTGCTCGGGGCTATGACACTTCATAGTCTTTGAAGTTCTAAGAAGATAGCCTACTGTCTTTGAACTCAGCTGAAAAACTATTGATTTTGCAAGGTTTAGGATGACCCATGAAGTCAGCTGAAGTAATGACCTGCACAAATCCAAATTACCATGATTTCAAACAATGTTTTAAAATTTTTATATCTGACCCAGTGTTACAAAACTCTTCTTTTTGTTGCAGTACTGGTCTTGTCCCTGCATGTTTAATCATAGAATAGAGAGCTTTATAGCAACATTTGTGTTACTTAAGGCTGGTTGAACCCTGAGGTAGGGGGTGTGGGGGTTGGGGGGCAGGGAAATAAAAATGTCATAACAAAAATTTAAGATAAATTAAATTGTCTAACAGCAAAATTTAAGGGTTTCATTTGTTTGTTCTTTGCCAAAACTAAAATGAACAAAAAGTCATATAAGTATGAAATTCTTTCCTGTAAAATGTTCATTGCTAAAAGAGAAAATCACCTCTTTCTCAAATCTGTTATGTTTCTGTGAATGTTATTAAGTCCCCATTTTTTGATTATCTGTATAGCACTCAAGTGAAATGTGCTACTTGTCCTTCTTCCTCCTGTCCTACCTATATTCTGGAGGTTAGAGCACTTGCTTGTGAGATAGAAATTACCTTTTGTTCTTTTTGAATAGATCATGGACAAGGTTTCTAAGACAAATGGTACAGCATAAATTATATTTTTTTACATACATGTTTATTTCAATAGCATAATTGATTTCATGTCATAGTTGACAGTATATTCTTCCACCTTTTCAAACAAAAAAACCCATGTCACGAGTTCTTGAAGTAAGTAACTGGACTTCATCTATGGTGACTGAGAGTATTCTGTTCTGTTTCTAAAATGAAAACTTGGGGTTTGCTTATGTGGATTTTATTAAAATTTTTGGGTATATAAAGGCTCTAAAAGTGGTACATATGCATCCGTTGAAATATTAACAGAATGCAGTTGACCAGGAGCACAAAGCAATATCTTTGTCATAGCTGTAACACATTTTACAGGAAACTATTATAATTAAACACTATTATAACTGCTCTAGAGTTTATGTACTGATGATTTTATTTCTCTAATATTGTGATAAAATATTGTCTTTCATTTCAAATAATTCTTGAGTTTTTTATGTTTTAATAACCAAAAACTATAGGTGAAATTACATGATTCTCTGACATAAGAAGTGGCATTTAATTTAAAATAGTCAGACTTTGGATACAAAATTTTAAAATTATACATTTGTAAATTTATTTATAATTATTTACTTGTAATAGCATATACTCTCCAGCCTGACTAGATGATGCTATTTCTGACAGAACAAAACTCAAAGAAATTGAAAGAAAATATAGAATAAATGCCCTCAAACAATTAAGTAAACAGCAACAAAGTCACAGCTAAGAAGAATGTTTCTACCTGGATGTAATAGCTTGCTCTTCTCAAGTTCATACTTAGCACCACAGGAGGATACTAACTCACTGTGATATCTCAAGCCTACAAGAGAGTTACGATAATTTCTGTTTCACATGAAATCTTCACACTTCAGAAATTCCCAATAGACAAGTTGAAAAATTAGTGTTTAACTGTGTCTTATCTATTTATCTTATCTTTAGATGACCCACTCTTAAGGGATGGGTCATCACATTATGTCAATGGAAAGTCCAAAATAATTTATACAGTTTAAATTTTGTAAAAGTTCAAAAATGCAGGCTTTTACTCTTATTTTGACAGATGATAATAATCAAAAGAATAAAAGGGGGAAAATTATTTTTCATTCTTTCTGTATGCATGTATACGTAGTGTAACCAGGTGTGTACAGAACTAAATCATTTAATCAGGACAAATGTCAGCAAACCCAGTACATTTTATTTCAGGTCTTTTTGACAGAATTGCTAGAGGATATTGCTTGCTTTTATACAGAAGTTGCTTCTAAAAGCAGAAATATTTACAGTTCAGTTAAATAGGGTTTTTTTCCTCTGCTCTGTCATAGTCATAATTAAGTTGTCTTCGTTGGTTTTCTAAATCATAGGGAGGACAGTTTTGTCTGTCAGAGATATAATCTACTCATTTCCCATGGGGGAAAAAAAAATCTATGCTGAATTTAGATATAGTAGTTTTGTTTTTTTTAAATGTCATATTTAATCACTTTATCTATTGGGTATTTGAAGCAGTGTATACAGTCCAAAATGGACAGTAATGACCATTAGTGGCTAAATTTTGAATTCAAGAGAGACTGAATCCAGTAATGATCACTCTTCTCCAAGAACTGTTGTCTCATACAACTTTGTGGATTTTGTGGACACACCATTCAGTGATTCAACAGTTTTATTGCTGTTCTACAATGCTATCCTTAATTGCAATAATGATATATTAAGATGCATGTATTTTTTATTATATAAGTGTTGTATCCCTATGCTCTGGAATTTCACTATTGATGTGTCTTTTGTAGAAGCAGAATCCTTTCTACTATTCATACTGACTGTCTTGACTGAGCTATGAATTTAATATCTAGCACTTTTGAAAACACTTTCAAATGCTGGGACAGGTCTCTCAGGTAGTATTTAAGGAGGTTGCTAGGGCATGTAGGAGAAAAATTAGGGAGGCCAAAGCTCAGTTCGAACTCAATTTGGCAACCCTTGTAAAAGATAATAAAAAATGTTTTTATAAATGTATTAGTAACAAAAGGAAGGGTAAGATTGACCTTTGTTGCCTACTGGATG
>VZRZ01007783.1:125419-146486 GCA_013398175.1 Climacteris rufus | reverse complement strand
ACCTCCCTGCCCTGCAGCAGCCACCTCCCTGCCCTGCAGCAGCCACCCCCTGCCCTGCAGCAACCACCTCCCTGCCCTGCAGCAGCCACCCCCTGCCCTGCTCCTGCCTCAGCTGCTGGGTGAGCGCTGCCGGCTGCCCGGGGCAGCGTCCTCAGGGGCTGCCATGGAGCTGCAGTGTTTGCAGCTGCTCAGGGCCATGTCACACAGGGACAGTCCCACCGTGTTGCTGCCCTGGCATGGTCCTGTGGTGTAGAGCAGAGCAGAGGGGCAGCCTGTGCCCTCCCTGGCATCGGCCTGAACACAGACACTTGACTCCTGCGCCCAGACACGGACACAGCTTCCACCTGCAAACACAGACACAGTGCCCCTAAACACAGACACAGTGCCCCTCAACACAGACACAGTGCCCCTAAACACAGACACAGTGCCCCTAAACACAGACACACAGCTCCTGCCCTAAACACAGAACAGCTCCTGCTCTAAACACAGACACAGCTCCTGCTCTAAACACAGACACAGTTCCTGCCCCTAAACACGGACACAGATCCTGCCCCTAAACACGGACACAGATCCTGTCCCTAAACACGGAGACACACTTCTTCCCCTGAACGTGGGACATGGAGCTCCCGCCTCAGCCTGTCCTGGCCCGGGGCCATGGGAAGCTACATTGGTCACCCTGGCACCCAGATGTGCTCCAGCACTGGGGTAACACTGAGCTGGGGCAAGGCAGGACAGGGTGTGAGTGCTGCTGCTGGGGTTTGCCCCGCTGCCAGGTGGAGACTCTTCTTTTGCTCCTTGGGACTATGCCAGAGCCTGCGGGATCTGGTGGCACTGCCCAGCCCAGGGTGTCAGTGAAGGGGCACCCCGGGATCCCCAGCACCCGTTCACAGTCCGTGGGCAGCAGCAGGACACGGGGTCTGTCTCCACAGGGCCGTGTGCCCGCAGCAGTGCCACTGCCAGCAGGACCTGGCCAGGGCTGTGGGTGTCCTGAGGGGGCTGCGCCTGCCACGGGCACCACACGGGCCACGAGGAGCTGCCTTGGACTTGGATGATCTTTGTGGGTCCCTTCCAGCTCAGGGTACTGAATGATTCTGTGATCCCAGGGCTGACCCCACACGGCTCCTGGGGCACGGTGGTTGCTCACAGCCTCGACTGCACAGGCAGAGTGTGGGGGCAGGCTGGGGTCAGAGCTGGGGCCAGGCCGGGTGCCCGGGGCTTGGGATGGGAAGGGAGGCGTCAGGGCTGGGCCGGGCGGGATCCCGCGCGGGAGATGATGTATGGGCAGATGTATCAGATCGCACAAGATAAACAAGCACTGAATTTCATCAGGGCCCATCATGGCTTTAATTTGGCTGCCTAATGAGTCAGATCCAGCCGCGCAGATAAAAGTTGTCAGAGCCGCAGCCCTAATGAATTTCTTGCCACTTGTAATCAAGGCAGCTTGTCTGAGGGGGATGATTAATGGGCCCCAGAGGAGCTGCCGTCCCTCGGCTTCCATTCCCGCTAATGCAGTCGCCAGGAAATGAACCAAACCCAGCACCCGGCTGGCACCGGGGCCGGTGCGGGGGCACCCACGGGCACTGCCAGGCCACGGGAACGAGGGCGACACGGCTGCAGGGGCTGCACTGGAACTGGGACCAGCACCAGCACCAGGACTGGGAGCGGAACCAGGATGAGGACGATGGCACGGGCACACACAGCAGGCACACAGCAAGGAGTGGAGGGGCAGCTGGAGGGGCTGGGGCCACCCTCTGCAGCCCCCACAGGGCAGCCCTCTGCCACCGGAGACACACTAAGAGCAGGCAGCAGAGGTTTGGCAGGGACAGCTGAGGGGCACCTGTGGCAGGTGGGGGTATCCTGATGCCCCCCCCCCCCTTCCTTGCAGCACTGCCACACCAACCTGGGGACCGAGGCCTGTGCCCAGTCCCAGGGCAGCAGAGCCTGGACACCAGCATGGCACACAGAGGCACTGGAGCCCTGAACTAATACTTGTGCTGTGGCCTGGGGTGCAGCCAGCCCAGAACCGGCAGCACTGGGGTCCTGCTCTGCCCACAGCCGTGAGAGGCATGCAAGGTCAGGGCTGGCAGAGCAGACACACGGCTCCCTTCACTGCTCAGGGGGCTCTCTGGCACTCGACAACCCCAGTCTTCTGTAGTCACAGCAGGCTCCTTGCTCGTCGCTGCAGCCCGTCACTCCCTGCCCATCTCTGCCTTCCCTCGCCCCAGCTTCACACTCGCTGTCCTGTGCACAGGGACCAGCTGGCCCTCCTGCCCTGCGTGTCCCCTGTCCAGCACACCCCTCTCCTGCTGTGCCCATCTCCCATCCCCCCAGAGCTCCACATTCCTCCAGGGCCATGTCCTGGCACTGTTCCTCAGTGCCCAGGGTTAGCACATCTCCCCTCCACACCCCAGCACGCTGCCAACACCAAGGCCCTGGTTTGGCACAGGACTGCTCTTACCAGAGCCTGAGCTGGAGAAGAGGCTGAACGTTTGTCTATATGGGCTGGAGAGTCACCAGACCCTGCTGCAAACCAGGGCTGCATCAGAGGCCCCAAAGGCAGCACACTGAGACGCTGGCCTGGCAGGAGGTGGGTTGCTTTATTGGCCTTTATCTCCTTGGCTGCAGATAACACACACAGGGCAACTCATGGAAAAGAAACCGTATATACAGAGCGTCCATATAAATATTTCCAATGTACATTTTATACACAAGTGACAGAGACATTCCATAGCAGCGTCCAAAGCCTTGGGGTTCCAGCATTCAGCTGCAGGCTTGGCCCCACTCCAAAGAGCCATGCTCCTCTCCTCTCCTCTTGCTCAGCTGGAGACCAGCCCCACCTGGGCAGCAGCAGGAGCCAGTGGGAGGCTCTGACAGAGACACTGCGTATGGCTTTGGGGCTTGAACCTGGAAGGACAGTGACTCTACAGACAGACAGACACAGCTGGGGATCCCAAGGTGACCATCCTCTTCTCCCTCCAGGTCACCAGGGAGGCTGGGGCGGCCTTTGTCCAGGGGCTGCGTTGGGGAGATGCCACCCTTGCATCAGCACGTGGGGAGCAGTACCGGTGAGCGCATCCCTCCTGCACCAGCCAGAAGCAGCGCAGCACGGGGGTGCAGTGGAGCAACATGCAGCTCCTGCTGTCCCCCAGCTCCCCACTGCACTCGGGGGTGTGGCAAGGCCAACACAGAGGGAGAGCAGAAGGGAAGTGCCCTGCCTGAGGGAGTGGGTGCAGCCATCACCTTCCCTGGTACTGCTGTGCGGGGGGGCTACACACCTCAATTGTCCCCAGCCCCTGCTTTATCTACAGATGTGTGTGTGGGGCAGGAGAAACTGCCTCCAGTCCGTGTACCGGCCATGAAGACGGGGTGCACTGGAGCACCCCAGTGACTGGGCAGGAGCCCCTCCACCAGCTGACAGCACCAGCTCTGCACAGCGGCACGGCCAGAGGCGGCTGGACCCAGCACAAGGAGCACAATGCCGGCTCCTGGCTGGCTCCCAGCCTCCTTTGGGCCGGAGCAGGAATTCAGGGGGGGCAGGCACTGTGGGGGGCCCGTCCGTGCTGCCCTCAGATGCCCTGCTGCGCCCTGGTCCCGGCAGGGCTGGGGGCCAGCCGTGCCCATGCGGGCTACACCGTGCTGGGGCTGGCGCTGAGCTCGAGCGGCGCCGCGGGGCAGGCGTTGTTGTTGGCGTTGGCGTTGCGGCGGGACAGGCTGGGGGTCAGCGTGGCGGCGCTGTCGCTGGGGCAGCCGTGCTGCAGCAGGATGTCGATGCACTCCTGGCTGCCGGCCTGTCGGGCGTAGGCCAGCGGGGTCAGGCCCCGCGCGTCCCGGCTCTTCACGTCCACTCCGTACTGTGCAGGAGAGAAGCAGCCGGTCAGCAGTACCCGGGTACCGTGTGCCCACGGGCACGGGAGCGGCAGGGAGCAGAGGGGCTCTGGAGCGGGCAACAAGAGGGAGCTGGGAGAGCGGGCAGGGAGAGGGAGCCAAGAGGGTGGGCAGGTTAGTGCCAGCGGGCATGTGTGGGAACCCCCGGCAGCAGGGTGGACACAGGGTGTCTCGTGCTCTGGGAGCAGAGGTGGGGAAGCACTGGGACAGCACCAGCAGCAGCGTGCTGGAGGCTGCAGGCTCTGGCTTACCCAGATGAGCAGCTGCGTGAAGACGACGTTGGCCATCGCACAGGAGAGATGCAGCGCCGTGCGTCCGTCTCCGTCTCCGTAGGTCTCGTTCACCTCCTCCTTGGTGCCGTGGGCCAGCAGCGTGACCACGAGGCGCAGGTCATCCTCCACCACAGCCCGCAGCAGCTGCTGCCCCAGCGGGATGTCAGACTGGGGCAGTGGAGCCAGAAAGAGCTTCTGCTCGTACTTAGCCCGGATCCAGCGCTCCTTCTCCTCCCTGCCAGACAGGACATTGTCACTGTCACAGTTGAGACAACTTGCCTGGGCCCCCACGTGCAGAAGGACACGAGTACCAGCATCGCCACACAAACACAGCCGTGTGAGCTGTGAACATCTGTCACGCCCAGGTATAGCCCCTGCTGTGTCCCTGTGCCCACAGCTGCCACTGGGGCTGTGTCACCCCGCTCTGGACACCTGCCGGACTCACTGCACCTCCTTACAGCTCCCTATGGACACCGTGTGCCCACGTCCATGGCAGCGCAGCAGCAGCGTCCCGCACCCAGACCCCGCACCCGTGTCTGTGCACCTGGGGCTCCTCACACCCCAGGCTGTGTGCCCGTGCTGTGGCAGCACAGGAGCCGTCCCCGTTCTGTGCCTGCCTGTGGGCCGTGGCCAGCAGCAGGAAAAGGTTAGCGCTGCACACGCCAGCCCAGTGCCACGGGAGGCACCTTATCGCTGCCGCCGTCTCGCCCGGAGCGAACAAAGGCTGTGTCCGCGGGCGTCCCGCCGGGGCCGGGCCGGCGATCGATGTGTGCCGTGCCGCCGCTATCTGCCGCCTTTCTATCCATCTGCATCTGGCGGGCAGCCAGCAGTGCCCCGCGCCGAGCGCGCTCGCTGCCGCCGCCCCCTGACCCGCGCGCCGCCGCTGATAAGCCGCAGAATGGGCTCTTGTTGGGATGAGTGACAGGAGAGCGGCTCCGATAGGGACAGACAAGGGCCTGAAAGGGACAGACCCTGGAGACCTGAACGACGCTGCCAAGCCATCTCTGTTAACCCCTTCAGCTTTGCAGCCTCAGCTCTCAGTCACCGCACGGCTGCGGCCGCTGTGGAGCCCCGCTGGACCACCAGGATGGCAGGAGAGGGTGACCAGTCCCTCGAGGGCAGGCAGGACCCCCAACACCGGAGCATCCTGAGGAATCCTGCCTGCCCCAATGGCTGCTCCCAACCCCCTGTAGTGTCCCCAGCCCCGCTGGTGTGGTACCAGAAGTATTTCTGGGGTTCTGGGGTTCCCTTACCGACTGCTCTCTGGGGTGGGCTTGGGGTACCCTTCCACCATTCCCTCCCAGACAGCGTTTGCCAGGGCGTTGCCGATGGCCGTCATGACCATAAGAAGCTCGCTAGGCCAGTCGTCCAGGTCCAGGGAGCGCACACGGGACAGGTGGGTGCCCAGGTTGCGATGGATCCCGGAGCACTCGATGCACATGAGAGCACCCAGGTTCAGGCTGGCCCAGTCCGGATCTGAGGGCAGCAGGATCAGTGGGGAGAGTTAATACCTGTCAAGACTCACCATCTCCCGTGATTCAGGAGACTCATTTTGCAGGCACCTGCCCACCAGAACCCTTCCCAGTCCAGTGTCCCTGGGAGAGGTGGGCACGGAGAGGCCAGGACCCCAGGTTGTCCCGTGAGGGGTCACAGGCCAGTGTGGCAGGTGGGTCTGCACCCCATTCCCGAGGAGCAGCTCCACTGCAGGAGAGGACAGGACAGCTGCACAGAGCAGGTCCCTCTGGCCTGAGAAAGGGGGTGGTGGAGCTCCCTCCCCTCCTGGGCGAGCCCCCCACAGCTCAGCGTCCCTTACTCGGTGCGTCGCAGTCCACGCAGAAGCTGTTCCCGCGCGCCGTGCGCACGGCCTGCATGGCCTGCGCGTCGCCCTGGCTGCCCAGCCGAGCCTGCAACACACACCACGAGACCCCCTCACTGCAGGCCAGCCACCCCACCACACATCCTGCAGGCCAACCACCCCACCACACATCCTGCAGGCCAACCACCCCACCACACATCCTGCCCTCCCAGCCCGCCACACCACGCTCTACGGGGTTGTCCAGCATGGGGGCTCTGACAACAGGGCCTGGAGGGACCACTGCTCATGGCCAGGTGCACACCACTGCAGCAGGGGACGGTAGGCCAGAGTGGGGAGAAAGGGCAGAGCTGTCCAGGGAAGGAGTGAACAGTGCAGGATCCAGCCCCGTGGGATGCAGAGTACTCTGTGGGGCCTGAGCCAGGCTGGGAAGAGGTGACAGGAAACCTGGGGGCAGCTGCATAGTCCCAGGGACGGGACTGAACTCTGACAGGGAGCAGAGGGATCAAGACAGGATTCAGCATGGACAGACAGAGAGGAAAGTGTGGGACATGGAGCAATGTGGCAAAGCAGATGCCAGAGAAGAGAGAACGAGGCCAAGGCCCCTTACCTTGTTTTTGCTGCTCTCACAGCCCTGCAGGCTGGCCAGGATCTGGCTCTCAATGGCCTGCACCCAGAGCTCCCGCTCCTCTGACGTTGAGGCTTCAAAGAGCCACGTCTGGCCCGTCAACGACACGATGATGAACTCAAATGGCTCATCTGGTTCTGGAAGAGAAAGGCCTGCCATCACACAGGCTGGGGACGAGGGGTTCTGCCATGGGACAGATTGGGGCACTGCCGTGCCCACACGGCAGGGGCGTTGGCAGCAGCAGAGCCCAGGAGGCTGGGACAGGCAAGTGCCTGCAGGGAGGAATCAGAGCTCCAGTCCTCCCTCCCTCTACCCCACACAGCTCCACTGGTGTGGGCTTGCCCATCCTTCCACACACAAACATCATTCCCCTGCCACCCAGTCTGGGAAACAGGAGGCTTCCAGATGCCTGGAAGCTGCTTGTGCCCGTCCTCCCTGCCCTGTGTCCCGCCCTCAGAGAAAGCTGCCAACCTCTGGAGCAGTGAAATCGACTCCTCCACTGAGCTGGTGCCCACAGACAGCCCCAGCAGCAGCACTCAGCGCCCACCCACAAGGGCTTTTGGAGTGATGGGCCCTGCACACAGAGTGAGGTGATGCAAGAAGGGCTCAGAGGCAGCTCTTCACCAAGGCTTAGAATGTACTCTGCCCTGCCTGCTGGCCTAGCTCTGCCTCACACAGCCCCCCACGGGCACAGTTCATGGGGTGTCGTGTCTCAGCCTCACACCCAGCACCAGCATTTACCTTTTATTGCCAACTTCAGTAGTTAGTGCAGTAAATGACTTAACTAAGCGGGGCCTGAATGGAATGACTAATAAACGTTATGTCACAGCACACGCTTCAGCTCATAGCAAAATGATTTGTAATTACCTAATTAGCGTTATGCAAATAACACCCTCATCTCCATAATGTGCCTTCCCAGCTCTCTATTAAAAGCAGGGAGTCAACTGCTCAGCTCCAGAGACAGCACAGAGGCCGAGGGGCCTCCAGTCCACAGCAAGGCAGAGCTGCACTGGCCTCGAGCCTGACAGGGTCTGTGCACGCCGGGGCTGATGTGGGGAGGTGAGCAGGGGGGTCTGGAGGGATCTGGGGGGGTCCCCTCCTCTCCCTGACTTTCTGCAGCCGACAAGTCCCTCACTGCTGAGGGAAGCAGAAGGGCAGGGACTGAGGAGCTCCTGCAGCCCCCAGTGAACGGCTGCAGAGGCCCCCAGCCGTGTCCCAACAAAGGCACGACCACCCTCGGCTGCTGCTGGGCTGCCTGGGACATTCCGAGCCAGGCTGTATCCACAAACATCCCCAGAACACGGTGCAGCCTTGGGAAGTCTCCTTAGGAAAGCCAGGTCCGATGGGCAGAGTGGGAGAGCACAGCCCTTCCTCCCAGGCTCTCAGGCAGCACCTGCATGACAAGTACCAGGCTTGGAGACCATCTGTGCTCATGCACTGGTGCAGGAATGTAGGGGTGGGTCTCCACACCACCAGAGCCTCGGGAGCATGGAATGACTTCAGCATGAGCAGCTCTCCTGCCCTGCCCTTCCCAGATAGGAAGGGGAGGCTCTTTCTCTCATTTCACCCTAAATCAGCCTGGGACTCCTCCTCTGGGAAAAGATGTCTGCAACTGCCTCTCTCCTGCTGGAATGGGAGGCTCTGAGCCCTCGGGAGGATGACAGAGTGCAGGGAGCAGGCAGTCAGCTGCAGTGCTGGCCTCTCCCCTCTCTGTGATGTACTGGCCTCACTGGGACATCCCACTCGTCCAGAACATTGCCCTTTCCTCCAGCTCTCAGCTGCAGGAGAGACCCCACAGACACCAAATCCCAGCTCAAGAACAAGATTCTTGGAAAATACACAGCTGGTAACTTGTGAATACTGGGAGAAGAAATAACCAGCCAACATCCAGGCTAACAGGCATTGCTCCTTGGCTTGCTGGCAGCAGCCTCTGTGAGTGCTGCCAGACCCAGGCAAGGGCAGGGAGCCCCCAGACTGCAGGATCAGCTCCCCACAGCCACAGGACCGGTGGCTGCCCAGGGCCAAGCACTACCAGGCAGGAAGGAGCGAGCAGCAGCTCCCTGGGGCAGAGGCTGCCCAGGTGCTGGAGGGATTGTCTGCAGACAGCGCTCCTGGGGCACTCTGACACATCAGAACGGGCCCTGTTCTCCTCAGGTCTCATCCTTCCCTGGTCTGAGCCAGCCGTGGCTGCCATCACTGTGTTGCAGAGCCCAAGAATGCTGCCTGGACTCAGGAAGCACTGCATGCACCTGAAATCCTCCCTGGTGCCAAGCTGCTTCAGCACAGCAGAAAGCAGGACACCATGGCCCCTGGGACACAGCAAGAATTCCTGCTGTGGGCTCACACGGCTCCATCCTCCTTGCTCCTGTCTCTTGTTTGCCCAGCACCTCTCCACCAAACAGGCAGGCAGGAATCCCAGCTCCAGCCTTCCTGCACCCGTATGCTTCCCAGGGAAGAGAATGCCTGCCCTGCCTGCCCGGGGCTCTGGCATGGGGCTTGCTGCTGCTCCTTGAGGCACCATGCTGGGGCGGGGGGCTGCCAGCACTCTGCTCAGGATGTTCACAGCAGGGCAGGAGGCTCCCTCCTTCTGGAGAGAAATTTCTGGGACTCCAACCCCGCTCAGATGGGATTTTCCCACTGTCACAGCAGAGGGACATCCCAGAGCTCTGGGGCTGCCCAGTCCCAGCTGTGGGAACAGTGCCAGTCCAGCCAAAGCCCTGGCACCAGCTCCCCAAGCTGCAGGACCTGCACTCCCTTCCCCCTTTGTGCTCCAGCATTCCAGCTTCAGGCCGAACAAAGGGCCCGTTGCCCTCGGAGCCCGGGAAGGGCTGACAAAGGACCACAGCTTCTCTGCTGCACTAGGGTGAACTCCCCCCTCAGTGCAGGATGGTGCTGCAGGGCTGGATCTCTCTGGAGGCCTCAGCGTGGCACCACTACAAGGAGAGCACGGCACGGCGGGATCGCACCCCTGCACTCACACGTGAGGCTCAGCACGAGCAAAGGGAATCCAGGACTTGGAGCAGCACTGTGCAGCACACTGTGCAGACCCACCTTCTGGGATGGTTTGGGACCAGTTCCTGCGCTTACCAGGGCACCCATACAAGTTGGATCAGACTCAAGTCATAGCTTTAGGGGAAGTACTGGGCATTCTCAGCTTTTTCTGGAGAGAGGTACAGGTTTCCAATGTGACAAGGCCATTTCTGGCTGGATGAAAGGGTAGCACCAAGCAGATGACATGAGCAGAAGGGTTTAGACTACCTCTGCTGAAGCAGAGCTGGCAGAACTCCCTCCCCTGCCCCACACATGGGCACAGGCTCCTTCTCAGAGGCCAGAGGAGTCCCAGAGCTTGCCAGCTCCAACTTGACCGGGCTCAGACTTTGGAGGAAGCCACTCCTAGAGGAGTGGGGAGCCCTTCCCAGGCACCTTGGAGTGAGAGGCTACCCAGGGGCCAGAAGCAGAGCCTGGCCCCCAGCCCTGCGGCTGCCCCGGCACGCTGGTGGGAGCCCATTACACCAGCTCCATTAGAATTAGTGGGCAGTGGAAATGAACATGCTGTCTCTCTCCCTCTTGATGATTTTTTGATGATGTTTTAAAGACTGAGCTCCGTGAAGAGTTGCTGAGCAGAGTTCGGTGTGAGCCGGCTCTGCTAATGGGTGTTAACCCCACGACCCCCCTCCAACGCTGCCCGCTAACGAGGGCCCTGAACAGGAGCAGAATTAGGGAGGGCACAGCTGGGACAGCAGGGCCACATGGCAGCCAGACCCCAAGCTGACTCTGGCAGGGACTGCAGCGAGGTGAGCAGCCCCAGGGCAGTCGCCTTCCTCTGCCAACATGCCAGCCCAGCCTTGCCAACACGCCAGCCTCGGGGAAGCATCCTCAGGACAGCAGAGGAGCACCCCGGGGCTGCCAGGAAATGGGACAATAGACACACCCTGAGTGCCCAGCTGGCAGCCAGACCAAAGGAACAGGAGGAGGGTAAGGAAGAGCCCACCAAGATGCAAGGGAGGGACAAAGTCTTGCTGCTCAAGGCAGCCCTGGGGTTGAGGTGCCCAGTGGAATGGTGGGTCTGCCACTGACACCTGTGGGATGTCAGAGAGGAAGGGGAGCAGCAGTGACCTGGAGTGTTGCCCTCGCAGCTCGTGCCTGCTCTGAGTAGAAGGAGGCATAGCTCCGAGCAAAAGGGGTACATTGGTGGGGCTAAAAACCCCTAAGCTTCAGCACAGGGCTGGCCAGAGCTTGGTCCTGCTCTGCAAAGGGCTCTGGCTACTCCCCACATCAGTGCCCAGCCCAGAGACCCTCCTGTGGGGACCAGGATGTGGAGCCAGGGGAGCGGTGCTCCCACCTCCTTTCCCATGGACACTCTGCTTCTCCCTGGGCTGCAGCAGGTCACCCCAGGCAGTGTGTGTCCCCGGGAAGCTGCAGTGGGACAGGCTGGCCCCATCTCTCACCCCTACCCGAGGTGCCCCACACAGATTGGGGCAGCACTCTCAGAGCACAAGCAGCCATATGGGGGGGCTGCTCCCCTGTCCCACAAGCACCAGGATACAAAGCAGCTCTGTGAGGACACACAGGATGGAGAAATGTCCCTCTGGTTCCCCCAGTCCTCACCCAGTGTGGCAGGACCATGCTGCCAGCACTTGGACACAGTGCACCAATTCCCTCCCTACACAGGGCACTGGACAAAGCTCCCTCACGCCAGCCCAAAGGCCCAGAGCAGCACCTCTTTCTCCCCATGGGCTGGGAATGGGGAGTTCAGCACAGGGGATGGCAGGAGCACCACCATGACAGCACACCAGCCACAGAAAGCCCTCCATGCCAGACAGCTCCCCAGCTGGCTCCTTCCTGAGCAGATAGGCACAGGACAGTGTAGGACACCTTCCCTGCATCCCAGCAGGTCTGGCAGGGAGGACCAGAATCCCACTCAACATCAGCAAAGCAGGAAGCAGAGCTGGCACTGAGCCCCACACTCAAAGCTGAAGTCTCCTCTGTCAGCTCTGCTCTTCCCTCTCTTCCAGCCTCTCCCTCCACGCTGCCCTTCTCCCACTCCCATCCTTTCTCCTGCTTTTTGCTGGCGTAGCAGAAGTGCCTCCAGATGCCTGGGAGACTGAGTTGTCACACATGGAGTGGGGGGGGGAACACCTCCAGCATGTGGGGCACACGGCAGGAACCAGGGGCAGGTCCTGTCAGGCGTGCACAGAGACCCTGGCCCACAGCTCCGCTCTGTCTGCCAAGCCTGTGAGGAGGGTCCTGGAGCAGGGCAGCCGGCAGCCCCTGGCCTCGGGATGCTTGTTTGCAAGCTGCCACTGTACCACATCATTATGAGGTGTTTGGGATATCAACAAATTAGCAGGCGTCTGGGAAGAGAAGGATGCAGCACCATTCGTAAATGTCAGCTCGCTGCCTCCTCATTTTGCAGATCATTAAACCCAATATTCCCAACCTGTATTAGTGCAGCGGGGACGGGCCCCTCTGCGGGGACACCGCCAGGAGAGCGCAGCAGGAGCAGCGCTGCAGACCCCCAGCACCCGCTGTCCCAGCGCCCCCAGGCCCCCCAGTGCCCCAGGCTGAGCTGGCACATCACTGCAGGGACGGCACGGGGGCGAGGGGCGGCAGGAGGGGGCTCCAGCAGGGATGGGCACGCTCAGCTGTACAGCAGAGGGTGTGCGGCAGGGTCCCCAGCGCGTGTGGGGAAGGACACAGTGTGTCAGGAGGAGCAGCTGCTCCCAAGGGACACCACAGGTACACGGGTGTGTGCAGGGAGGTCACGTCAGGGTCGAAGGATGTCACTTTGTGTACAAGAGGGGAGGATGCAGTGTGGGGTGCAGCATGTGCACATCAGGAGGTGCTGGGAGAGGGCAGAAGGGCCATGGGGGTGCATGCAGGCACCAGGGCAGGGGGCCCCAGGAGGGAGGGCATGGACAGTATGGGCTTCATGGTGTGAGCAGAAGCAGGTTTGTAGCAGGGTCAGGGGTGTGCACACGAGGATCTCTCGGAGGGCCAACACGGAGCTGTGTAAGGCCCCCAGGAACCACAGCCCGAAGAGGTGGGAGCTGATGGAGATGGGGGCGGCTGTGGGGCGGCAATGCCCGGCACAGGCTGTCTCCCTCCCTCCCTCAGGGACGGAGCAGGGAGCCGCAGGCTCTGCAATGAGCTGGAGTGACTTGTTAGCTGTGAATGAAGAGGCTTGGCGGGAGGAAGCGCGCGGTGACACGAGCTGTGTGGGGCAGGCGGGCGCTGAGCGATGGCAGCCGGAATCCCCAGCAATGCGGTGAGCGTGGCTCAGCCCGCGCCGCCGGCTCGCCACGACGGCCTCGACATCCCCTGACAGTTGGCATTAATCACGCACATCGCCCCAACACAACTCTTTACTGGCCATCAATTTCCTGTGGGTTTTAAAACTAAAAAACAAAGACAAAACCGCGTCGTTTGGCCGCCACTGAGAAGCACATTAAGGGGCTGTCAGCTTCTCGCCATGCACCCTGCATCACTCTTTAAGCACATGAGAAGTTCATTATCCCTGGAGCTCGGCAGCCATGGGGAGAGCGGAGCAGGGAGCGTCGCAAAGGTGCTGCTGCCTCGGCCGTGCCCGCTGCCTCTCCGGCTCTGCTGGCAGCCCGGGCAGCGGCCGAGGGCGCAGGCACGGAGCAGTCGTGGCTGCGGGGGGGCCGTGGCCGCTCCCCGGCAGGACAGGGCACTCCCGGCCACGGAACTTTGCTGGGCTCCCATCTGGGCAGACTTTGCTGATGGTCCTTGCAGGCTGACGCTGCCTGCCCACCGTGGGGATGAGCACCGTCATTCCCTGACAGCCTGACGCGTTTGCCAGCCTGTGGGTGCTCCCTGACAGCCCGAGCTGCGCTCCCCGCTTTGGTGACATCCCCGGCAGCCCAATCCCACGCCTGCCATAGTTTGTGGATGCTCCCTGGCAGCCTGACACCGCGCTCTCTTTAACATGAGCCCATGTAAAAAAGCAACAGCTCGTTTGATTTATGATACTTCAGAACAACTAAGATTCAATTGCTCCGCACGTCCCTGGCTCTGATTACCTCCTAAATGAGATAAACTGATGGCAATTTATCCCCAGACCTCACCAACTTTCCCAGGATGCTAACCTGAGCTGCTCGTGCAGCTCAGGGGCTCAGGGCAGATGCAGGTAGGTGCAGGCAGCCTGGGCACAGCCCAAACCTGCTCCCTCACACACCCACAGGGCCACTCCTGCCCGCAGGGATGCTGAGCCTGACACCGTGCCCAGCCCCATGCAGCTCCTGGTAGGTAGGAGGTTTTGGGGGGGTCCCTCTGCAGTGCTCCCCACACTGGCACAGCCACACTGATGTGAGTTAAGGGAAAGCATGGCCTGTCACGGGGCTGGCCCCAGGCTCCTTCCAGGACAGTAAACCCTCCACAGGAGGATGAGCACCACAAGGGGACAGCAGCTTGGCCACAAGGGATGGCAGCTCTGCCCCAGGGCCTGGCAGCCCTGCTCCTGGCACAGATTTCACACTTTCACCACGTTGTGAAAGCAAAAAACTCAGATTCACCCTGCTGTGAAAAAAACTGCTGTAACTGTTCAAAAGCAGCTAAAAAAGATTGAAGGGGGAATCAGACATACTGATGGACACCAGTCCATGGCATAAACCATCGGCCATGCCCATGGCATGGGGCAATGCTCAGCCCAGGGCTCACAGCTGGAACTGACAGCTGACCATTTGGACACTGGGATGGGACCTCACATGGAGGCTCAGCACCTCCTTGTACTTATTGCCAGTCTCCACTTCTCATGCAGGACATGGGTGGCCACCTGAACAGCAGTCCCAGAGTCACTTGCTCATCTGCCTCTGCCTCTGCCTCTGCCTCTGCCTCTGCCTCTGCCTCTGCCTCTGCCTCTGCCCTGGGCTGCTGGTCTTGAGGAGCTGTCGCAGCACCCAGAGATGCATCAGTTCTTGGAGCAGTCCCAGAGCTGGGAGCAGGAGATAGACCAACCAAGTCACCCAGGGAGGCACCATGGGCAGGAGATGTGAAGTAGGCATGTGGCAGGCAGGGGATTTTCCTGCATGAAAAGGAGTGACCCAGCTCCACAATTCGTACTGAGCACAGGGATGGCACAAGGATCCTCTCATGACAGGAATGTGTCCCTCATGCCAAAAAGGGGCACTGGGACTCCAGCTCTTTGCTGCTGGAGCTGGCTACAGCAGGACCAGGCTGGGAAGCTCTAAGTGCAGCAGCAGTAGTTGCTCCCATGGACTTGGAGCACAGCTCCACTGGCATGGACACTGCCCACAGCAACAGGTAATGCTGGGAGCATGACAGAACTGACCCAGCTTCTGCAACTCCAATTCTGCAGCTGGATCCATTTTCTAACATAGTAGATTTGTTAAAAAAATAAATGCAAGGTCAGTTTGTCAAAACCCAACCAAAAGCCAGAAACCCACAGTGCAGCACCCCATGGCACCCCTGTGCCCCAGTGCAGGTCTGGGAGCAGCTGGTTCTGTCACCTCTGCCTGACCACAGCACTGAGCCAGCAGGTGTTGCACCTGTTCACCCATTGGAGGAGGACATGGGGGCTGGAAAATCTGGATTCACACTGGAGACATGGAGGATGGGCTGCCTGTTTGCCTGTGGGTCACAGATGCCCTCTCTGCAGTGCCATGCTCTCCTCACCCCTCCCACGGTGCTCACACTGCTCTTTGCCACTGCCATGCCAGAGCAGCTCAGCCCCTGCTGCCACCCTGCTCCCAGCAGCACTGTGGATCACACAGAGGGGATTCCTCCTGCCCCTGGTGCTGCTGCCAGAGGCTCTGGCAGCAGGAGGATCCACGGTGCCTGAGGTCTGTGCAGTGACAGATGAAGTTCGCTAACTGACACTTCGCTGGCAAATGAATTTCGTGTTGATAAATGCCAAGCAATGCACATTGTAGCAAAAAGTTACATTGATCCAACACCTTTAAATTAACCAGATCAACCCAAGACAGGGCGTGGGTACCACTGCAGGAAAGACAGACCTCTGCCACAGCCAAGGACCAGGGCAGGAAACAACAAAAATGCTGCGATGCCCTCACGCTCGCCTCGTGGCTCCACCCCCGTCACTCCACCTGCCAGGGATGCTGCCGACCCGGGAAGGACAGCGAGAGTGAGCACGTCTGAAAAAATATCCCTGTGAAATGACAGACCAACTGGGATGACTCAAGGACTCCCGACCTGGGCACAAAAGGAGGAGGGTGAGGGTCTTCCAGCCCGTGCATCTGGGAGCAGTGGGCTGGGAATTCTGCCAAGCACACATGTGAAAAAGGAACTAATCAAATTTTAGGACTCTGAGCAGTGGTTTGTCCATATTACTGCTTCATGCAAGTGTTCCACATTCAATTACCTTTTCCACTATGGAATTGCATTACATTCTGTGTAAGGTGAGGTCCCAGCACCTGCAGCTCTCCCACCCTGTCAGCTGAGCTGAGCAGCTGCAGGGCCGGACTCTTCCTCTGCAAGCACTGACACATCAGCCTCGTGCTGCTCAGTCCATCAGAAACCCAATCACCACACCCATGTCAGCTTTGGGACCTTCTTTACGACTCTTTCTTAGAATTTTATTTAGAATTTTAGGATGGGACACAGTACTCCAGCACATGCCTTCTCAGTCTCATGTGTGGGTGCAAAGTCATTCCACCCTTTGCTAGCCTCTTGTACAAACAATGAGCCTTTCCTTTTGCCAAGCACTGGGCTGAGAACTACAAACCTATTGGGAAGGGCAGCAACGGGTCTGAGGAGGCAACATACACACAGAGGTAAGAACAAAGTGCAACTGCAGACATTTCTTGCTATCCATGAGAACCAGTGGGGATGAGAGACTCAAATGATGCTCAAAGTTCCTCAGTCAACCACCACAGAAACCTGTCTTAGACTCAGTGAATTTCAGATGCAGACAGCTACATCAGAGCTGCCCAACCCTGCACATCATCAATGCAATGATTCCAAGAATGAGAACTTGAGAGGAGCTGTTCTGCCACGGGACACCTGGGCTGCTGGGTGTCAGGCAGACTCGTGATTTGGAGCACAGTGTCAGGACAGCTGCAGCACCTTCAGGTACAGACTAGTATTTTCTGGTTTATTTTGCAGCAACTGTCAGCTTCAAATACTTGCATTGAACTCTCCTCCCCTCTGAATTACATCTTTACTTTGGTTCACTACAGAGGCTTATTGAGTGCTGTAGGACAGGATGACCAAGAATAAAGTCAAATCTCACTTTTTCCAGTGACTAACAACAGATGCAGGCTCTGGAGAACACGGTTGCCAGGCTCACCTCTACCTGGACAAATCTGGGGTTTTTTTCCAGCAGAATGCTTCCCCATGCTTTGTGGCCTCCCTGCCAAGCTTTGGGTCCCTCTTTAGCAACCACAGACACCAGAATTTCTCAACACAAAACTCACCAGTACTTTGAGCATTGGCAAAGCAACACACACACCTTCAGCAGGTCCCCTGAAGTAGACAAGCTTTTCCAAAAGACCCTCAGCTCGAGACAGGTGCCCAGCGCGGGTTTTTCCAATGATGAAAGCTTGGCCAATTTACAAGTCAACAGAAATAGGTTCTTGTGGTGGAAAGTGTCTGCACACCTTAAGCATGTGGTGTGCTCTCAGGTCTGCTCCTACAGTCAGTAATTTTAATCACCATTGTCTGTGCAGGCATGGGCATGACGGTGGCCCTGCACTGCATGTGAGAAATGGAGGGAAGGGCAGACCAGAGGCTGGTGGCTCTGTCCTGCCTCAGCACAAGCTGAGTGCTCTGAGCCCCAGGTACCCACTGAGCACCACAGGGAGCCCTGGGTGCCTGGCACCCTGAGCCAACAGAGCTGCCCCTTCAGGGTCAGGGTCAGGCAAACCCTTCCTACCTTCTGCTGCCGTGCTGGGGCCATCCAGCCGAGTTGTCCCTGTGCTCTTTTTCCTGCGATGTTTTTTCCTGTTGGCATGTGGTGACGGAGGTGGCTCCAGCTTGGGGCTGGCGGCGCTGGAAATGTTGGGGCTGGAACTGAGCGAGTCGGCAGTACCATTAGCTGGGGACAGAGAGAAGGCAGGTCAGGTACAGTGGCACAGTCTCCTCTTTCCAGAGACACCCAAGTGTTCCAGAGCCAGTCCCGGTACTGGCCTGGCTCGACCCGCATGGCCCCATGAGACAGGGCCTGCTGAGAGACCTGCTGAGCTGCACGGCACAGGGCTGCTCCAGCACCCACTCCTGCTCAGCTGCACAGCACAGGGCTGCTCCAGCACCCACTCCTGCTCAGCTCCAGCACTCACTCCAGCTCAGCTCCAGCACCCACTCCTGCTCAGCTCCGTGGCACAGGGCTGCTCCAGCACCCACTCCTGCTCAGCTCCGTGGCACAGGGCTGCTCCAGCACCCACTCCTGCTCAGCTCCAGCACCCACTCCTGCTCAGCTCCATGGCACAGGGCCACTCCAACACCCACGCCAGCTCAGGGCTGGCAGCTCCTCTGGCAGTCAGGCTGGACCTGTTCCACACCAGGGTCCGTGCAGGATGATCACAGAGGGGCAGCCTGGCAGCCACACAGCCGGGACATGAGCAGCAGCACCTCTGGAGCAGCCTGCTGTGCCATCCCCAGGCAGGTGTACCTGGGGGAGCAGTTCGGTGGCAGTGCCCTCACAGGGCTGCACAAGGGTTTTGGGAAGGGACAGGCCCAGAAGGTGCTCTGGGACTCCCTGGGGCAGAACCCAGGACCTGCAGAGGCTCTGCAGAAGCACTGCCCCCCCAGCACCGCTCTGCCAGACGAGGTGACTGGGGTTGCCACACTCAGGAACCCGAGCCTGATGGGCTCAATAGGCTTCCGATACGGAGCTGAAGAAGCTGCATCCCCAGCAGCAACGCACCAAATTTATCCTCAATCATACTGTTCCTTACAATTAATAGCAGAATTAGAAACAATCAGGGAGCTGCCTAATTACTGTCAATTAGAGTGCGCTAATCAAGCTCCGATCACACACACACACGCTGCCGCTGCACTCACCATTAAATGTCAAATTTCATTAGAGACCAGCAACAAAATCAAAAGCCTGACATTCAATTTCAGCAGCACACACAGCGCAGGCTTCCAATCAGCATAAAAATGCAGACTCCGGGGAAGGCAACGAGGCGCAGAGCCCTCGCTGCACTGTTAACCCTCTCCTAAATCCACTCCTGCCTCTCCAGTGTCCACCCACCCCCGAGGCACACGTGGCAGCTTCACGCCCAGGACCTCTGCCCCAGGCAGCCTGCCATCCTCTGCCACAGTCCGGTGTCTCCCATCAAGTCCTGACCTCCCATATCCACGTTCTGTGGCACCTGGAATTAAGAAAGGAAATCACAGCACTCCACAAGGGCAGCGTCGCCAGCAGTGGGACTGTGGGACCTGTCAAGCCTCTCCCCCACCCCAGCCCATCCTCTGCTCCCCCAGTTCAGCACAGGTGGGTCAGACTGGCTCCCTGGGGCCTGGTGTGTCTCGACAAACACCAACAGTGGGGTGGAGAGGGGCAGGGGCCAGGAGCTGCCCCAGGAAGGAATCGGGGGGCAGCTGGTGTCCCCCTCACACAGCTGGGAGAGGCTGCAGTGTCGGAGCTCTCACAGCTCTGGTTTCTCCTGCACTGACACACACTAGTAGGGTGTTTCTGCTGCTATTTATCCACTGGGAAATAGCTCACCCTTGACAATTAAGAGAGATAAATCTAACAAAATCAGACTTCCGTTTTATAAATATAAATTACTGATCCTGCTACAGGACTGTGCTCAGAGCAGGTGTGAAGCACCTTCAGCTCCCAGCCATATGTCACAGGGGACCTGAACTTTCTCGTTGGTGGCTACACGTGGTGCCTCCAACCTCGCTCAGCAGCCCACCTGCTCTCCAGGATGTCCCCTGGGCTGAAGCTGCCCCGCTGGCACCCTGCCCTGCCCCAGGCTCAGCGAGAGGGGTCGTGCACTTCTGCACTCCCAGCAACGCTCCCGGGGCCTCTCAAGGGATCATCACCCACGTGCCTGCTCTGACTGCCCAGCAGCCAACACCACAGCTGGGGACTTCCAGGGCCCCTGTGGGATTGGGAGGTGATGGCAATAGGGTGGGGGCAGCACATGGAACATGCTCCCTCTGCAAGATCAGGCATTGCTTACTTTCCCTCCTTCCCCAGCAGGACAACTGAGCCCCTCTGACCCACCCAAGGACATCCAGATCCCCATCTCACCACAGGAACCCTTCACAGGCACACCTGGGAGCCTCCGGGCCCTGCTCCAAACCAGCCAGCCTTCAGGGTGGCCCCGGGACCCCACAGATGGCCACAGAGCTCCTCCATAAGGGACAGACATAGAATGTGCTGGAGCACGTTTACATGACCGTATGGCCCATCCCATCCCTCTTGCACATGCTCTCCAGGGCACAACCAGAGCAGATAACCTGTCCCCAGGAGCAGGGATGGCAGCCTACACCCTTGGCATGTGCTCAAAACCTGCTCTGAGCAGAGGAATATTCCTCGCCTGCCCTGCTCTGCAGAACTGGAAACAGCAGAGAGCCTGGACTCTGGCAGAGCTGGGGTTCAGCTGTGGTGCAGGGACCGCCTGACCCAGCTCAGCCCCTTGGCAGAGGGGTGGTTGTGCTGCTCAGCTCAGCCCTACCACGTGGCAAGTGCTGCCCACCCCCCAAATGCCCCCTCCCTCATGATACTGAGAATGCACTTCTGTCAGCTGTGGCTGTGGGGAACACAGACCAGGGATGCAGCCCTGGGAGCTGCCTGGGACCCCCAGGCTGGTGGCCCATGGCATGCTGCAGGCCCTCCACCACGGCTGACCCCCTGACCAGTCTGTGGAGCCCTAACACAGGGCAGGGCCAGACAGGAGGGACCACTGGGCTTGGGGTCCAGCACAGTGCGGTGGGACCTGAGGGTGGATGAACAGCCACCAGCACTCAGCATGCACAGTGAGCACTGAGCTGAGAGCTCACCCCTCCACATCACTGGGAGGAGCAGCAGCAGAGAATCACAGAATGGCTTGGGATGGAAGGGACCATTCAGTCCCACCCCCTGTCATGGGCAGGGACACCTTCCAGACAAGCTTGCTCCAAGCCCCATCCAGCCTGGCCTTGAATGCTTCCAGGGATGGGGCAGCCACAGCTGCTCTGGGCACCCCATGCCTCACCACCTTCTCAGTAAAAAAACTCTTCCTTATATCTAGTCTAAACCCACCCACTTCTAGTTTAAAAACATTATTCCTTGTCCTGCTACAACAGACCCTGCAGATCAGCTCCCATTTGACAGTCTTCAGTTACTGTGCACAGAAGAGGCAGATCGGTCCAGGTGATGTGAGCATGGACAGCTTGACGGACGGGAGCAGAAAGACAGGGGGCAGAGGGATGGAGAGCAGAAGGACAGGGGGCAGAGGGGTGGAGAGCAGACGGACAGGGGGCAGAGGGATGGAGAGCAGAAGGACAGGGGGCAGAAGGATGGAGAGCAGAAGG
>VZRZ01007783.1:114676-124955 GCA_013398175.1 Climacteris rufus | reverse complement strand
GGGCCGCCTGTGCCGGGAAGCCCTCCCGGCCCGGGGCGAGCAGAGACGCCCGTGTCCAGTCCCCAGCCGTGCGCTGGCCCGGCTGCCCGCTGGCCCCGGCCCGAGGCGAGGGGGCTGCGGCGCATCCCCGCTCAGCCCGCGCCCTTCCGCTCCCCTCGCCCGCGCTGCCCCATCAGCAGTAACAGTCTGATTAATTCGCTTCCAGCAGGGAGCTGATGGGGCCAATGATGGAGCCGCTGCATCAGGCGCGCTGAAATTGATAGTTTTTCACAGTTACAAATGAGGAGCCTCCTCAGCTGCAAATGGCGCCCGCACAGTCGGACTCCGGTAATGATCATAAAGAGGCTCCTTTAAACTGCGAAAGCCCCTGGGAGCGGGCGGGGGGGCGGCTGCCGCGCTAATGAGAACTACAAGGGGCGAGCAGGCATGGAAATGGCTCCTCCACTCTTGATGTGCATTTAACTGCTTTTTTAGTGCGGCGGCAGAGCCAGGAACGAAGGAGTGATGAATGCAGCACAAAAGCATTTATTTTCCAATTCGGCAAAGTGGCTACGTTGGGAAATGTATGAATTATTTTAATTCACTCAACTGTCCTGAAACATCACAGAGAGCGAGTGAGCGTGGGGGGAGGGGGTGGGCCGTGCTCAGTGTGTGCTCCAGAGACAGGAATCACACCTATTTGTTGAACTGCCCCGAAATCTGGGAGATGGGGATGCCGAGAAGGTGAAGTGATGGGGGAAAGCAGTGGTACCCCAGCACAGTGAGCTCGGAGCAAGGTCAGAGCAGAGGGCTTGGAGCCATCCTACTGCAGAGCGGTGTCCCTTGGCTGGAGCTTCCCCACACCTGGCAGTAGAGCTTCTCCCCTGGCTGGGACACTGCCAGCTGACCCTCACTGAGGGGGACAGCCCCAACGAAGCCCAGAGGCTGTGTGTGACACTCGTGAGCAAGTTCCAGGCTCGCAGGCACGGGGCAGAGCTCAGAACTGCCCCACCACCGAAATGAGCCCCCCTACCTCCTGCAGCTGAGGGGAGAGGGGCCAGAAGGGCTACTCACAGGGGTTGGGGCAGCTGCCAGGGATAGCCACGGCCTCGTTCCACTGGTCTGCACTGGAGACAGAGTAGGAGCGCTGGTGCATGCCGTCCGGCTTGGAGCTGAAGCCCACCAGGTTGATGCCGCTGATGGAGCGCTCGGAGTGCAGGGAGGTGCTGCTGGTCGAGTGGGGAGCACCTGCAAGAGAGACACAAACTGAGCATGGACCCACTGCAGCCTGCAAGCATGGTGGGAGAAGGCAAAGCTGACCCGGACCTGATGCCACACTCCCTGAGTGGCCCTGCAGGAAGACAGGCTCTCTGTGGCTGGCCCTGCAGGAAGACAGGCTCTCTGTGGCTGGCCCTGCAGGAAGATAGGCTCTCTGTGGCTCTCCTCTCCCAAGTGGTGCCGGTGCATCACCCCAAAGGTGCTGACAGAAGAGCCCAGCACACCCCACTTTCCCAGAGGGACCCCAAGCCTGGTGGGTTTCAGTGCAGCACCCCAGGATGCACAGCTAGGGATCTTGCCATGCAGCTTCCCCACAGTGGGAGTTCACGGTCACGATTTTCACTACAGCCTCTACAACCCACCCCACAACCAGCATGCCCACCCTCATGTCTCCACTTTCTTGTGTGTCCCTGGCAGGAAATCCAGCCATGCTGGGGCACTGGGAGAGAGCGTGAAATCACATGGAAGGTGTCAAAGAAACAAGCAGGGGAACAGATGGCTGTAAGGTGGGGATGGCAGGTGGAAGTGCCTCTTCCCACTTGCTCAGAACTGCTGTGGCTGAGCCCAGGGACCTGAACCCCCAAGAGAGGAGTGTTTTTGGGACTAGAGGCTGTCACAGAGGACAAGATCACTCAGTGATGCAAAATGGATCAAGTGTTTCTGGATTACAGGAATACCCAAAATGTCCAGAATTGCAAACAGACTGGTTCTGACAGGGAGCACACCCCCTCCTGCTCAGTCCGCAGGCAATCTGCCGCAGAGGAGGCCACTGGCCCGAGGGATCCCACTGCACCTGCCCACCACCAGCCCTCCCTCATGCTCCCCTCAGGCCATTCCGCTCCAGCCAGTGCAGAGCAAGTGCTCTGGGAGCACAGGGGTGAGGAAAGGGGCCCCTTCCCTACTCCAAAGCTACGTCTCCTCCTTCCATGCCTGGAGGCACAGACGCTGAGCTGGGACTGTCACTGCAGCCCACCTGGCCATGGCCCAGGGCAGGGCTGTGGAATGGCCCCAGCCCCACCAAAGTGGCCCCTGTGAGGAACCAGTGGCTCCACGGTGCTGCTGCGAGCAGAGCCCTCCCCAGAAGCACACAGACACCTGCGGAAGCAGGTCCCCAGCGGGAGCTGCTACAGCCAGGACAGCTCACCTGTGTGCTCCTGTGTGAAACCAGCTTCACCTGGCTCTCCTGGATCCCAGCATGGCTGAGGTGCAAGGGAGCTCCAGCATTATCCAGTCCAGCCCAAGCAGGGCCCCCAGAGTCAGTGGCCCCGGACTGTATCTCTAAGGAGGAAGACGACACAACCTCCCTGGGCAACCTATCCTCATGCTGGGCCACCCTCTACAAAGAGCAGAGCACCACAAAATCCCATGTGAAGCCCCAGAGTTTGTACATAAATGTATGTTTCTGTCCCTGCTGTTTCCATGAAAACCTAAGGGATGCTATTCAGATGTGCCCAGGCACAGTCAGGGCTGCCGAGGGCCTGACAGGACAGCTCAAGAGCCCAAATTGCCCTCCAAAGGCAATAGCTGAAGAGAGGGGCGATGTGGCCACCAGCCCTGCACCAGGTATGTCTGCCACCCACCACCACCATCATCATCATCATCATCATACTCATTCATTGACAGCATAGCAGGTCCCTCCCACCCTCCTCTTCTCTGTACTCACCCTGGACCAAAAATCCCCTTTCCCTGCAGTGTTGTGCAGGGATCACCTGCAAGCCTCTCCTACAGATCCTGCCTGCCAGCAGTGCCAACACAGGGCTCTCTGGGACACAGCGCCCTGCACCCTGAGCTGCCAGGACCCTGCACCCCAAGCTGCCAGAACCCTGCATCCCTGCACCCCAAGCTGCCAGAACCCTGCATCCCAAGCTGCCAGGACATTGGTGCCCTGCACCCCGAGCTGCCAGGACCCTGCAGAGCCCCCCATCTCGCCTGCCTCCAGCCTGGCTGCTGCACGTTCCCCCTCCCTCCCCTTGTTCAGTGCCACAGAAACACGTGTAAAACCATGACACTGACTTTGCCTCTAATTAGCCCTTAATTTACAAGACACACTCGGAAGGGTAATTAGCTGGCGCTCTGCTCCTGACTGCTGCATCCATCTCCTCTCTGCCTCCTCGTGGGAGGGAGCCTGCTGCTGCTGAAGCAGGGACAACACTGCTCTCCTGGGACCAGGACAAGCTTGGTCCTGGGGACAGTGCTGCTGGGATGGGGTGGGACCGGACAGGATGAGATGGGATGGTACAGATGGGATGAGATAGGATGGGACGGGCTGCTCAGCGCTCAGACAGTGTCTGCCAGCTCCAAGCCCCCAAGCCCCCAGCCCATGGCCAAGGCCACAGCAACAGAGCAGAGGAAGGTGAAGAAGAGGAGCAGGAACAGAGGGCCTGGGAGAAGCTCCTCCTGCAGAGAGGGAAGTCCTGCAGGGCCCCCAGGGAGGCCAGATCTGATCCCTGCACCACCCCCCCAGCCACACCAGGAGCCCCAGTTCTCCAGGACATGCCATGTCATCACTCCTCTGAGGAGCAGTGTTTCATTCTGAAATGCCCAGTGTTTCATTCTGAAAGAAGGACCAGCTTCCATCAGTCTCTGCAGCCCCTCCAATCTCCCTGCATCTCCCTCCAACTGCCTGGAGTCACCCAGCTGTGGGGGACCCCTCACAGCCCAGCACCTCGCTGGGCTCACACTGCAACTCCAGCTTGTCCGAGGGAGCTGCTGGCTGCTCCCAGCAAGGCCAGAGCTCTCAGAAACCCTTTGGAAGTCACACCCTGGCAGCTGCTGGATGTGTTCCCTGTAAATTGGGCAAGCCAAGTGACAGGTGACATGTAAACACTACCTGCCTCTGAGCCAACACCTGCAGGAACTGAACCCCAACCTGCTGACACTTCCCCAAGTCCCTCTTCCAGTCACTGCTTCCTCAGCCCCCCCAAAAGAGACTCACATGGCTTTGTGATGCCTTTTCAGTACAGCCCAACTGATGATGTGGCAGTGGATGGAAATGACCTAAAACCAGAATGCCTTTTCCCAGGCATGACATGTGGCAGCCTGGACGCTTTGGTGAAACACCTGGATCAGAGCAAAGTGGGAATTCTTCATTAAGGTGTGGCTGCCCAGGGCAGGATAAAGGCGAGTTAGCCAAAGAGTTAGCCAAAAGGCTAAAAGAGTTAGCCAAAAGGGCACCATCAGTCAGAAAGGAGATAATTTGCAGAGTCACCTGAGGCTCTTTTTAGGATGTCTTTAATATTTTCAAGACCAATTTGGCAAAATAATACTCAGAGTCTGGTGAAATTTCCTGGTGACATTATGCTGGATGCTGCTACAGCTGCAGGCTGTTACACGGAGGAACCTGACTTCGGCTATGCTGAATTTTAAAGAGGCACCAGCTGGAGAGCAGTTTTGGGATCCCCCTGGGTTTGTGGATGAGTACAGGACAGGTCTTTCCACTGGAGTGGCAGGCCCTGCTCCTTCACAGGCAGAGGAATGTGGTGCAGAGGGACTGTCACTGTATGGCACAAGATGGTGATGGAGGTGTTCCAGGATGGGTGAGGACACCCTGGCACGGAGCAAACCTTGTTTTCTCTGGTACTGCAGAGTCCAACAGCACAGTCCAGGTTAATGCTATTGACTGTCTGCCAAACTGTGTCCCAAGGAGTCATCAGTCACCACTGCCCCTCAACCACTTGTTGCCAACACATCATCACTTATTCCAAATAAAAGCCAGGATTATTGTGAGTCACCTCAGTGCACTAGCTCCCCAATGCTTGGCTGGTGCCTGCAGCAGAACACATCTCAAAGCCTCCCCAAAAGCCACGGGTACTCAGGACCCTGATACACGGAGCTGGACTGGAACACACCTCCAGCTGGTGGGAACTCCTGCACTCCCAGCTGAGAGTTAAGGAGCCTGGCAGAGCTGCCTGCCTGTGAAAACCGCGCTGGGGAGGACAGAACTCACTCCCCAGGTCAGTGGGCCGGCAGCTGCCTTGGCAGGAAGGTGGCCATCCTGGAAACCCCTGTGGCTGCTGTTCCCAGAGCCACCTGTGCCCCAGAGCTGCTCCAGAGTCAGGAGTCTCTGTCAGGCTGAATTTCTAAATGAAGCACTGCATGTTGTTACCTGGACATCACTGGGTCCTCCCTCCTGTACAATTCCCCTGAGTCCAAAACATATTGGCTGGCTCCTACCAACCAGGAGCCCTGGGATGGAGACGTGTCATTTGAGACATCAACCCCCCATTCCCCTTGAGAGCTGGCCACCACACTGAGCTCCTACACAGCCCTCAGGCACGGTGGGGCAGGTTCTGGGGTGACAGAGGGACAGGTGTCCTCCCCAGCTCTGCCGACAGCGCGTGTCTGTGCGGAGTCACCGATCCGAGCTGTGGGTGGCTGAGATTCCCAGCCCAGCTCTGAGCAGGGCCATCAGGATGTGCCAGCTTGCACACAGCAGGAGCCACTGCCATGCACTGGGCCTCACAGATGCTCTGACACAGGGAATCTCCCTCCTCTCTCAGCGCTGCCCTTGCAGAGCGTGGCTTTGGACAGCTGCACGCGCTAAGTGGCTCCGTCGCACCCCGGCCCTACCAGAGCTGGCCCGTGGTGGGTACCAACCACCAGGACAAACCAGGCTGTGGGATGCCAGTGCCTCTGGGCCCACTGAGAGCCCGGGATGGCTGCAGCAGCAGGAGGGGCAGGGCTGGCCAGGACACTTGCCATCTCCCAGCCAAGGCTCTGGGACACACGAGATGAGCCAATGCCTCTCCAGCCAACACACCAACTCACCTCTGCTTTAGAGAGCAACCAACCCCACACACAAGGTTACAGGACCCACCAGACTGGAAAAGCCTGGGAATGGATACCTCAGTGCATACCTTTGCTCCCCAAACCCTGCCCTGAGGGCATGGCAGCACAGGCAGTGGTGTGTGAGCCTGAGCTGTGCCTGCAGCAGCCCCACACAGAGCCCACGCTGCCAGCTCAGGCACCCACGTCCACCACCCAGCAGCTCCACAGCCAGGGAAGGGGAGCTCTGCAAGGAAGGGGCGGATTCACTGGGACAGCACTGGCAGACCTGGAGCCAGGGAGCGGCCAAAGCAGCCCTTGGACTGCCTGAGCTTTGCTGCACAGCACAAGTCACACCACAGGTCTGCCCCTAAGTCACTCCTGCCCAAACAAGGACAGATCTGTCAGAAAACCTGATCCTGAATCGAATATTGCCAGTGCCAGACAGATCACAGTGACCCTGGGTAAGTGGTTCCAGTGGTTAATTGCTTTCATGGATGAAATCTGGGCCTTATTTCTGGCCTGAGTTGTCTTCCTCCTGCCACCCTCACTGGATCCTGGTACATTTTACCTGATAAAGAGCTCTCTCACCGAATTTCTGTTCCTATACAGGTATTTACAAATGGTGTCAAAATTACCTCTTAACCTTTACTCCGATAAGATAAATACATTGAGCTCATCAAATCTTCCTACAAGGCGATTCTGAGAGCAGTTTCTGGTTTTTACAGCCCTTCCTAGTCCATCATTTTCCTTCTCATACTGTGGACACATTAATCCATTAATCTGAGCCCTGTTGAAGTCCTCTCCACCCCAAAACTGACTGTTACCATCCACACATCAAAAAGACCTGAATTTAATTCAGGTCTTCTACAATTCCTGAATTAAATAATTCAGCCTTGCTGATTCCAACATGTCCACATCTCCTACCTGCTGTTTAATTTGCTGCCTAATTACAGCTGGAATATAAAGAATTCATCATTCTATGCTGAGATACATCATCTTGCCTCTTCCCAAACATCAACACAAGTGTTCACTGAACACTTCGCTATTCTCCTTATTCACCATTGTACTATTCCCATACAGTAATGAAGGAATGCCGGGCTTTGGAATCATTAGTTCCTATGAAACTTGTAAAAAACCCTTTCACTGTCTGTAACTCCACGGGTTTCTGTCCTGCATCCCCTCGTGCAGCCACGGCAGTGCAGGCTCCTGTGCCAGCCAAGGTGGAAGGTGAGCTGGGAAATGAGCTCCCAATACAATCCATGACTTTTATTTGTATGTTCTGAGGAGACTCCATGGAACACGTGAAAGCTGAGGACTGGGGAGTGGGTGAGAGGCAGGAGCAGTGACTGTGCTGGCTGCTCAGACCGAGCGGGTGCCACAGCGACGGAGCGGCCGCGTGAGCAGCTGCTCACCCAGCACTGGGCAAAGGTGAGTCTGTGGTGAAGGAGACCACACTGCACATCCACACTGCCTGCTGAGCCCAGAACAGAGAGGGAGGACACAGGAGATGCCCTCTGCTCAGCGCCTGGAGCAGGAACTGAGACACAGGAGTTGAGTTTTTGCCAAGTAAAGCAGCCACGAGAGCAATGAAAGACAGGTTTTCCTCTGGGAGAAGGGAGGAGATGTGAAGTGACAGACTTGGGCAGATGTCCCCAAAATGGGAAGGTCTCCATGGGGGGGGCATGTTGGTGGCCCTGTCAGCTGGGACACCCCTGTCTCCGTGGAGAACGAGGTGGGGGGCTGGCCCCAGTGGTTGGGCCACCTCTGTCCCCAGGGAGGAAGAGGTGGGGGGCTGTCCCCAGCAGCTGTGCTGTGCTGATGCTCTTACTTCATCAGTTACTTTGTTCCTGAATTCCTCATCACCATCATTTGCCAAATGTTATTGACCTTCCTCCCCAGACCTGGCGGGCATGGAGCACAATCCCGGGCAGGGCCGCAAGGCTCCTTTGTGAGCCACGAACCCAGAGCAAATGGTGACACAGCCCTTTGTGTGGCTGCAGCCACAATGAGTCTGGGAATGCCAGGAGCTGGAATACTTCCTACAAAGCAAGGAGGGTCACTTTGAGGGCTGCTCACCATTAATCACTCGCAGCGGATGCTGGGCCGGGAGCGCTGGCACGGGTCTGAGGGGCAGCAGGAGCCTCCACCGTGGCTCCAGCTGGCTGTGCTGGGCCACACCAGTGCCACCAGTCTCTGAGTGGCTGCAGCTTCCAACTCCTGCTCAGCCTTACCCATTGCTTCATCGTGTTGCTGTTAATTTTATCACATTTTATCCACACACAGATACAGCTGCACAAACCACAGCAGCACCACACAGCCAGCTCCCTCTGCCCGCCCCTGTCCCTGGCACTGTGGGCACACAGAGCAAACAGTTCATGTCCCTCTCCACCAAGACTGACATATTTTTAAGCAGTACAACCTTCCTTTGGATTTTAGCTTTCTGGTATCCAGTAAAATATCATTTTAAAACTCCTAATTAGGCTTCACTTATTTTTTTCCTGTTTAAGTTCCTTCTCCCAAAAGATCTGACACCTAATTGCTTCCAGCTTGGTGAAATTGGCTTGGATACATTTTTCTGTGAATGGGTGTATTTAATACTCTATTTCTGATCTGAATTTTACTCTGCCTGAACACCAGCACAACACACTCAGGTTACTTTTACTTAAGGCACTACGGAATTCAGTTTGCTGACTGGCTGAAATGGGAGTAACAGCAGTGTTCCCCTCAGGAGTTGCTCTGCTGTTTGGAATCAGAATTCAGAAAGTCCAAGGAAGCTTTAGTGCAATTTGGTAAAGTCCTTCCATGACCTTCACTACAGTAATGTCATTTACTCTCCAACATGTTCCAAAGAACAACCTCAGAAAGTGGAGGTGCTGGGAATGAGCAGCAGGAATGGAGAAGGAAGGACAATTTGTGTTCCAGATTGCTGTCCTGGTCTGTCACTGTGACCAGAGGTGTCACATACGGTCCCTGCAGAACCCTGGAATCCTAAGCTGCAGAAAATGTACAAGTAACCCAGAACAGAGGCTGTGCAGCTGAACAGCCCCACGAGCCCCCCGTGGAGGTGCTGGGAGAGGATCCCATCTGCATGCACAGGTGGGGCACGAACTGTGCCTGAGACAGGACTGCAGGGGGAAGGAAGCACAGCCAGAACTCTCTGGGCTTGCTGAGAAGGGTCACCTGCACCAGCACTGCAGTAACTGATGGAGAACAGCCCCCAGCTCCCATGTGCAACTGGGAAAGGGCCACTCAGGACACTGGAATTGTTGTGCTTTCCTATATAACTGCTGTTTCCAAAGCCATTCACTTACACAATGCTTTATCCACCCCTGCCTGCTCTAGCCACAGAGGCTGCTGGGTGTGCAGCAGCACAACCTCCCAGGGTGCACAAGGTCAAGGGGATGGAGCAAGCCCTGCTCTGTTTGGAGAACAGGATGGCTCTGTCCCTTGCCTGCTAGCAATAGGTTTTTCCACATTCCTCTGGGACACCTCCCTGTACAGCAGCAGAGCGTAGATCCCAGGCAAAGGCCCTGTGTGCTGATGGCAGAGCAGGTCCAGACAAATTCACCCACTGGAGCCACTGCCTGAGCTCAGGGATGAGCTGGGGCTGTGTAATGTTGCCCTGACTTCTGCAGTTCTGGATGTTATCATTCTTTTGTAACTAGTTTCTCAGACATTCTCTGTAAACATAATCATGTTATTGTAACGGTATCTTTTTATTTACATTCCTTTCTCCTGGGCACAGAAGTTTGATGGACATTTCCTTTGACCAGTGTGATTGAGGGGAGGCCCTTTATCTCCTCCAATACATAGTGAATTATAAGGCACATATATAATAAAGATGGGCAGGGGAAGCCCAGAACTTGTTCCTTCACTCTCCAGAGGTTTCTGTCTCCTTCTTTGGTGTAGTTACTGCGACAGTGTAATGCAAAGGGTAGGCTTTGTGGCCTGCAACAAGTGGCTCCCCAGCCCCTCTCCCTCCTGCAGCACAAGCCTGGGCTGTATGGCTGAGAAAGCCTGGTTTGCTGGAGCAGGCTCTCAGTCCACCTCAGAGAACACCGGCCACCCCTCCAACCCAGCCTTCCCTGGCAGCACCAGGCAAGTTATGTACACTGAGCTTTTCACAGGTGCCCATTAACACAGCCCTGTAGCTTTCCCAGGTGCCCCATGCAAGGCACCCTGACCCAGATGTTCCAGAATGCAGGATGCTGAGAGCTCCAGACGCAGCTGCCGTGTTGCCCCCCTGGCTGCCCTG
>VZRZ01007783.1:93364-103364 GCA_013398175.1 Climacteris rufus | reverse complement strand
TTCACACAACTTGTTCTTTTCCTGTTGCTGAACACACTCACAGAAAGGTGAAAATACAGATGCAACAAGGCAAGCCATGCCGAATCCAGGGAGCCTGCAGCTCCAGGCATCCTGCTTGTCCCTGACACCACCAAGTGCTCCGCTGCAGAGGCAGGGGGGCACCTCAGGGCAGGAACCCACTGACTGCCCCACAGCACCCGAGCACGAGTTCTGGCTGGTGCTCAAAGCAGATTTGCTTCCATCAAGGAAGCAATGCCAGGGCCAGGGCCAGCTCACCAGCCCATGACTGCAAACCAACTGTTTATGCCTCACTCCTGCTGAGGAAACTTTCAAGTTGGGCTGGAGGTGCCATGATCCAGACCCCCAAATAGGCTGAATGATGAACTCCCACAAGTAGAGGAAGAGCTCCCCCAGGAAGCTTTGGTTAGTAAAATCAGCCCTGCCAGAGGCAGGCCTGGATCTCCATCCAATGGGGCACAGACACATCCGGTGTAGATGTGTGCTGGAGGAGAAAGAAATTAGGGTTGCTGATCCCTGGGGTCCCAACAGCCATCCCAGGTGGGACAGAGAGAGTATGTAACAGAGAGGGAGGAGAAGGCAAGCCAGGAACTGCCCTGACTCATGCCAAGGAACAGCCACTGGGAACACAAAAAGAGCACAAAAATGCTCTAGGGCATTGAACATCCTGATGGACTGGCAAGACTCTCTTCCTGCAAGGCTCAGCCCGCCCTCAGGGACCCCTTTGCTGCATCCAGAATTCTGCTGTTCCCCAGACATGTGGCAGCAGAGGCAGGGAAGAAGCTGGGACTTCCCATTCCATGGCAGGAACTGCAGGACGCTGTGTATGCCCTCGGCTGAGGCTCTGTGGTTTGTTCCAGCCTGCAGCTCCCCTTGCCATGTGCCAGCCAGCCTGGGACCTGCTGCCACAATCAAGTGACAGAGGAGCACGTGCCCATGCTCGGGAGCACAGGTTTGTTACATCCCTAACGTGCTCTGCTTGTGTCATCCTGTTAAAGAACATGGGAGCTCTGCCTGGTGCCACAGGGGACAGACCCACCACAGCACCTCCTGATTCACTCTGGAAGATGGGAAGGAGTAGACACAATGGGACATCCTCCCAGACTTGTCGCTCCATCTGTCCCCTCCGAGCAGGTCGTACAGCAGGCACCAAAGGGAAGGGGAGGCAGAGGGGCTGTGCTGATCCAACAGCATGCTGCTGGAAGCACAGCACACAATGGAACGTGGTGGGTGCAGGGTGCCTTCCCCAGCTCCCAGGGAGGCGATGCCACAGGGGAGCATGCAGAGCCCCAGCCTGGCAGCACGCAGGCTGGGCAGCCCCACACTCTGTGCCCACGTGCAAGCCTCCCTCGCTGTAGGTAAACACTGCCTGTCTCAGGGGCAAGGTTCAGAGCTCCCTGTGGAAACGGGGCGGGAGAGGCCCAGCTCTCAGCACCCCAGGCACTGGGCTGTGCATCACCAGGGGCACCAGCTGGAAGCAAATCAGATTTTTTCTCGGGGCGATGCAGTAATGAAATGCTGAGGAAGTGCAGGAAGGAAAGCAAGTGGCATCAATCTCAATCACCCCCTGAGGAAGGAATGGTGTAAAAAGGAGAGAAACCTGGTGTGCGGCAGCAGCAGCATCTGAGAGTGGTTAAACAACAGCCCAGAAATTGCTCTGCTTCTACAGCTGATGGTAATAAGAGTCCACAGTGGAAATGTGATAAACCCACACACACAAGTGAGCACAAAGGCAGAGATGGCAGTAGCAGCCTTTCCCTCCTGGTTTGGTCCTCCAAAGACCAAAAATTTGGGTTACAAAGTTAGACAACTGCAGACCACAGCACAGTACAGGGATCGAGGACTAAAAGAAAAAGCTCCAACAAATTAGGGAAAGGGAATGCAGTGGTTGGGTCTCCAGTTCAAGGACAGGAGTGTGCAGGGGCTCAGGAGCTGGATGGGCAAGCATGGTAAACCCTGGAGCGAGGGATGCAGGATTAACAATGAGGAGAAGGACTCTGAGGCTCAGGGCACTCCAATACCACACATCTGAGGAGGCTGGGGACAGACTGAGGGCCTAGGAGCATTCACAAGAGCTGTAGCAGCTCGTTCTTCTCCTCACAGCCCCCTGAACCGCCCTGTGCCCCCACCACTGCCCGTCTGTGTGTCCTGGAGCAGCATGTCCCTGCAGAGGTGCTGGGCTGTGTCACAGGTGTGTCTGGCCACGGCTGCTGCTGCAGCAGCAAACTGTGCTCAAGGGGGAACAGGGAAGAAGCCATTAGCCCCACAGCAGGGAGGCGACAGAGATGGATGGGGCGGCAGCTGCGTGCCCGAGCCCAGCGCGGGGAGGATCAGAGCTGCACCACGGCAGCTCCGCTCAGCAGGCTCTGCACAGGCACCTCGTCTCCATTACCCAATACCTAGCAGCCAGGAAAATTACTCCACACCCAAATGGCACCAGCAGACATGGCTGCAAGGAGTTCTCTGCCTGCTCCTCGCCGGCGGCAGGGTGGCAGCAGCCCCTGCCTTAGTGGACTGAGCAGGCAAACAGGAGAGAAGTGCAGCTCCCCAGTGCAACCCTGCACAGTGTGCTTCCCACCAGCTCTTCCCACCAGCCTGGCACAAACAGCCTGCAGGAGAGGGAGGCCCCTCCAGACCCTGGTAAAAAACAGCTCTGCTGAAAATGCTGCCCTGGAGGTGGCCAACACTGAACTCCTGGAAAAGGCAGAGCCCAGGGCTTCCATCTGCTACCAAACCACTCCGCAGCCCCTCTCTGGCCACTGTGAGAGCACCTGCAGCAGCAGCCACAGCACGAAGGACACTGCTCTGTCCCACCCCACTCCTCTGCTCAGCCCAGTACTCACATGCAGGCTGGGGTGGTAGGTGAGGACCCCGTTGTCACACAGCGTCACGTACTTCTTCTTCCACTCCTTGTTGAGGGACTTGCCACTGCGTTTGAGAAGAATGCCCTAAAAGAGAAGAGCCAAGAGTCTCAGATGGTGTTTGGCCCAGGCACCTCCTGTTCCACTCCCCCAGTGCCCCTTGGACACTGATCTTTGAGAAGACACGATCAGACTCATGAAACATCTTCTAGGTCAGCTTTCCCACAGCACTGCCCTGGGCTGCACCCCTTTCCTCACCAACCCCAGTCCCCACAGACAGCCCCCCACCCTCTCGGGGATGAGGGTCTCCACACGTCAATGCCACATGTCAATGCCAATGTCCAGGCACTGGTCCCCTGAGGGACCCATCAATCCTCTGGTGTCCCAAACCACTCCCTCTGAGAAACTCATCCCATGCCAAGGAGCAGTGCCCACACAGGGCAGGAGCCAAGCTCACTACCACAGACACTGACTGCTCCCAGACCTCCCAGCACCCAAAGCACAGAGGAATAGTCAAGGCAGGGAAAATTGGGGACAGGCAGGGGCCGATTGAGGAACAACACTCCAAATACTGGTCTCCCAAGGCAGGCACATTCTCTTGCCTGCTCATGATTCTGCAAGCTGTCAAACAGAGCTGGGGGCACATGCCAGCAGGGAGAGCAGGTCCTGGGCAGTTGAGGGTTAGGGTTACAGTCATCCCTTTTTCTCATTGGGATTTTATGTGAGATCCACCCTGTTGTCCAGGCACAGCACACTCCCGGGGCCAGGAAATTACTGCACTCACATGTGCTGAACTCCCTCTTGCCACCAGGATAACTGTGCTGAAGGCCAGAACTAACTCCATTGATCTGAACCAAGGGATCAGAGGCACCTCCTCATCCCTTCCCCATCCATTTCTGCCTCCCCAAGAAATCTGCCTGCAGCAGCAATCCATCATGTACCAGGTAAGGACAGAGGCGGAGAGGGAGAGGGAAGCTGGGGCAAGAAACTGGGTGCAAGGGCTCTGGAGCAGGGAGCAGGGAGAGGATATCAAGCATTCTGTCAGCATGAACGGAAGGACAGCACAGGGGGACAAAAGTAGGAATGAATAACAGAGTCTGGGAAAAAGCTGGATCTACCAACTGTCGGGCCTGGGCCCTCCAAAAGCACTGTCTGGACAGACACCCAGACTGCCTGTTCCTAATGTGGCAAAAATCTGGGCCCCAGGCCAGCCTCTCCTCAAAAACCTGGGCAGAAAGTCCCAGCCCTGCCAGCCTCAGCATATTTGGGAGCCCCGTCCCAGCGCCTGGAGACTGCGCTGCTGCGCCCGCACGGTGCCAGGGCCAGCACAGAGCGGTGGGGCTGGCACACAGGGTGACAACGCTGCCAGATGTGACTGTGAAATCAGCAATACATGGAGCAGAACGGGCACAAGGGCCCTCTGACCACCCCAGCTCAGTGCTTGGGCAGTGAACACTGGGAAAAGGAACCACCTCCTGCTCGTGCACGGACGAGACGGTGAAACAGAGCAGCGAGAGCGAAGCTGCGTGTGGGCAGGATCAGATTCCCTGTCAGGAACAGATCTCTTGCCAGGATCTGATACCTCACCCTCAAGAGCTCAAAGGAAATGAGCTGAAGAACTCACTCAGTAGTAGTCAGAAAGTGCTGATGAGAACATGCCATGGAATGTGGCAGCTGACTGACAGCTCCTGCTCTGCCAAGATCTGCCAGGGGCAAGCAGTGACCCTCAGAATCATGGCCAGATGCTCACATCAGGCAAATCTACAGAAAAGCCATGGCAAAGAGACATGGGTAAAGAATGAGAGGAGAGCAGAGCAGTCAATGCCAGCCAGTGCAAATGGGACATCAGGGGAGCCTGGTCCTGCCCTGGGTAAAACACAGTATCTGATGGCAGCAGTGACTGTGCTGACAAGTGCTTTTTGCTTTCTGTCAGGACTTCAACCGAGCAGCAACACCCTCAAACACCAATTGTACAAAATCCATACAGCCAGTAACGGATGGAATGAAAACCAGTCAAGTACAACGCCTGAAAACATACCCATGTCTGAGAACAAGTGTGGTTATAAATGGCAAACCTGAGTCCAACAGGACTTAGAGAGGTCCAGCCAACCTGCATCTGACTCAGGCTAGTTCATCGATGTCTTGCTCAAACGAACTCCAAGAAAACAGGAAATCAGAAAACCTCAAGTAGCAACTGCATGGTGTAAATCAGTGCAGTGACTGGTCCTTAACCCCAACTGCCTCCAATCACTGGGTAAACTGGGCTGCTGAGGACAGCAGGCACGATCCTGCTCAGGGCCAGGTGGCAGCACCTGGCAGTGGGCTCTGAGGGCTGGTCCTGCTCGGGGACTGGGTGGGAGCAACCCCGTGTGAGCTCTTGGGCTGGATGTGCCATCACTGAGCAGCTCCCAAGCTCCCTGTGCTCCGTGGGGAAGGCACCTCAGCCTGGCAGCGCTTGTTGGGTCGGACAGGGCAGACAGTGTGAGCTCCCATCTGTGACACTGTCACAGCACAGCAGAGCTGGAGGAGTGCTGGGAGGTCACCTCGCCCCTCCCTCCCTGTACAGGCTCAGCTGGACCACGTCATTCCAACCTCTTCACAAAACCCATGGTGATGGAAACTGCTCCTCCCCGCTGGAGATGGGATCCTGATGTCCCTGCACCTCCCAGATGAGATGGCAGGCACACTGTGCCAGGGGCAGGACAGCTGCCTGGGTCCTGCACACCGCCCTCCCACACGTTTCCTCAACACTCTGGTTCTGGACCTACCTAAAATGGTCCTCTCTAACACCATGGCTGGGCCACACACTTCTCACACAGAAGTATGAAAGGGATTGTTCCTCCTCCCATACAAAGCCACTGTAACATTCATCAGCTCACCCAGATAAATGGTGGATTCTCTGTAATTCAGAACATGTGTTCAGTATCTTTCAAACAAATGTGCTCCAGACCAGGTTGAAGTTACAGATCTGGCTCAAAGTCACCGGATGGAATTATCTGGCTTCTGCATGTGACAATTCCTTCTGGACATGATCTCTTCTGGGCATGAAGAGTCTTCCTGGCATGTAATGATCCCTTCTGGTCATGATGATCCCTTCTGGCCTTAAACCCGGCTCAGTTCCACGGCCTGACCTGCCCACACATCCTGCAGAACAGCCCCTCTCCTCGATGTGCCTTCAACCTGATGCACCTTGATGCTACAAAACACCTGCTTCAGTACTTCCAGCCTGCCCCAAAGACGTGCTGCCCGCAGAGAACAGCTCAGCTGCAGCCAGGTCAGCCTCAAACCCAGAACTTGGCAAACTGAAGCACAGCCAAACCCAGAGCTGAAAAGGAGGACCCAGCACTACAGGCCCTTTTTGCAAGCCAGAAGGAACAAGAGTCCAAAAGAGCGACTGATGCGATAGAAGGGCTCTGTGCCCAGGGCCGAGGCTGCCTGCTCGTGCTGCTCGCGCGCTCCCCGCGCACCCCCAGCCGGCCCCTGGACCTCCCCCACACCTTGTGGGAACACTCCCACCCAGTAACCCCTCCACAAGTGTCTGCCCCTGCCACGCACAAAGGGAAGGAGGTGCCAGAGACAAACAGAAGAGGCCGAGCTGCCTCCTCTCCCCGCTGCTCTCGTGCTCCCGGCATTCCGTGGGCGCGGGGCTGTGCCGGCGCACAGCAAAGGCAGCAGCAGCAATATGCAGCGTAATGAAGCAGGGAGCAGCGATGGCCCCCAGAGGACTCGTTTACTCCACAAATCTCCCTTCCACTCACTTTTTGCTAAGAATTTTAACACCAAACTTAATTGTGAAGTCGCGTATTGATTGGAAAATGCAAATGGCAATTTAAATGTAATCTAAGCTCCCAGCATGATCCCAGCTCCCAAGGAGGAGGAGTCACCCGCCTTGGGCCCTGCTGGAGTGCACGGCCCGAGCAGAGCCAGGCCAGGGGCCGGGGGACCCCCGGGCTGCCAGTGCGCCCCGTGCAGCCTTGCCAGAAAGATCTGGTGGATGTGCAATTAGGAGCTCATCCCTGGTAACGAACAGCTGGGGAAGCTTCCTCTCCTGGCCTAATTAACCCACTTCTCGCAGTCGAGTGTCCAGCTAGGAGGGAACTGCCTTGCAGGACCATCACAGAAAGGATGCTGTGGCACAGGGACCCTGAGTCCGTGGCACGGAGCAGCCCTGGCACAGTCACTGGCTGCCCCTGCAGCCTGGAGGGAGTTTAAGTGTTGTCCCAGGTGTGGGGGGCCCTAATACCCACAGTCTCACCTGCCCTTGAGGATCTCCACCTTTTTCAAACGTGCATAAGGGAGACAGATCAGACCACCCAGAGGTGCTGTGCTGGAGAAGGTGGTGACAAGTGACAACCAGGCACCCTGTCGTGGCAACACACATCCCTTCTCAGCCAAGTTTCCCCAGTGTTTCTCCTTTCTGCAGCACCCAGCCCAGCCTGCTGCTTCTTGGCTCCATGCAGACCCCAGGCCTTGCATGCTGAGGAGGGCTGCCAGTGCTCCTCAATGTTTGTTCTGTCCCCACAAAGCCCGGGCAGGGACCGTGGGTCACAGCGGTCCCAGGCACGGGTGTCACTGAGGGGTCTGTGGGGCAGCCACCCCTGCTGCTGCCCGTAGCACTCCCTGCCTTCAGCCTCTGCCTGGTAATGGAAGCACAGACCAGCCCCGTTCTCCCAAGCACAGGAACCCAGCTGCTCCCCAGGTGACCTGCCAGCAGCCCCAGCACCAGACACGGCACGTGCTGCCACCAGCCCAGCAGTGCCCATGCCAAGGGAAGCAGAACAGTTCGATGCTGGCCACAAACCCTGGCAGGAGATCCTGCATATTTGCCACTCACAGCCCCAGACCCACCAGCTTCTCTGCTCTTACACCTGGGCAGGACCAACAGGCAGTCCAAGAGGAAAACCAACTAAAATCTCCACTCTCCCACTGCCCTGCAGAGACAGCAAGTAGTGAGACCTTCACAATCTTTCAGAAGAGGCAGGTCCATACCAGAGACCAGAGCAACTATCCCCTGTCCCAAATCTCTGTAATACAGAGCTACACCTCCTGGGAGTCTTTCTCCTCTTCCCACTGGTGGTACCAAGCCATCACCCCTTGTGATGAAGGGCCACAGCAGGAATGTGCCAAACTGCAGTGCTAACCTCACTCTGGACCCCTGACAACCCCTTCCCCACAACCCACGTGTGGATATCTGCTGCCACAAGCTGGTGTCCACCTGCCCAACACCACTTCCCCTGGGTATATTCCTGTAAAAACACTGCCAGGATGTCTGTGAAATCACCTCTTGCAACTCTGGCTACAGGAGGTGCCAGTCCTGAACCCAGTATGGATCTGGATCTCCCACAGGAACGCTTTGCTCTGGGCTCTCCTTGTGAGTTGCTGCTGCTGTGAACTGGTTCCTCTGCTTAGTCCTGAACCAGGCAGCAGTTTGGCATCTCCTCCTTCTTGCAAAGCCCAGAAAGGATGTACAGGTTGTGCCTGCAGACCTGGGCCTCTGTTGGTCCCAGTTCTCTGCATTTCATACAGCAAAAGCACTGCCCTGCCTCCAGCACAGAACGACTCAATCCCACTAAAGCACCACATGCTCCAGCAGAGCAGGCAAGGCCAGGCCCTGTCAGCAGAAGGGAGACAGCTGCAGGTAAAGCAATCACCCTGCCCTGCTGAGTGGGGAGAGATCCTGGAAAAAGGAACCCAAAGGTCCAGACACAAAAGGCCAGGGTGGGGCTTCCAGGACCAGCCCTGCAGCAGGCAGCAGCAGGTTCTGGGGAGCCAAGTCACATCTCACTGAGGACTCCAGCTCAGCCTCTCCTACCTCACCACAGAACAGCTACCCACCACTTTACCCACTGCCCAGGCTGGGCTGACCCCAAACCAGAGCATATGGGCACTTCCACTGCAAACCAATGACCCACTGTAATCAACAACCCACCTCATGCCAACAACCCACTGCACACCAACAACCCACTGCACACCAACAACCCACTGCACACCAACAACCCACTGCACACCAACAACCCACTGCACACCAACAACCCACTGCACACCAACAACCCACTGCACACCAACAACCCACTGCACACCAACAACCCACTGCACACCAACAACCCACTGCACACCAACAACCCACTGCACACCAACAACCCACTGCACACCAACAACCCACTGCACACCAACAACCCACTGCACACCAACAACCCACTGCACACCAACAACCCACTGCACACCAACAACCCACTGCACACCAACAACCCACTGCACACCAACAACCCACTGCACACCAACAACCCACTGCACACCAACAACCCACTGCACACCAGCAGATCCCGTGCTGCAGAGAGCAGGGCACGGCCCAGCACGCATGGGCTGCCTCTTCCTGCTGGGGCTGTGCCAAACTGGGGCACCCCAGGAGCAGAGTCCCCATGTGTGAGATCCCACAGCCCCCACCCCAGCAGTGCTTCACCTGTTGCTGCTCCCCCAGGCCCCAGAGCCAACCCACCACTCCATTCCTCAGCCAGCCTGGCCTCACTGAGTCCTTCCCCAGGGAATCTCAGCATGGAACAGTACCAGGCAGCCAGAACCTGGTGGGAACACAACTCAGCACCCTGGCAGCACTGCGGGGCACATGGGGCACAGAGAGGTCAGCAGGGACTGTGGGAGGAAAAACGGATCCACAACGGGGGCACGAGGTGCAAGGCAAAAGCACAATCAGGCACTGCCAAGCAGTGTACGGGTCAGTCCTTCCTGTAATGCAAGGAAGTCCTGCTGGAAACACCATCCAGCCAATCCACACCACTTGACTCTGACATTACCCCTTGCTGCTTGCCAGTGACAGACACAGGAGCAGGCAACACTCTGAGTTAGTCCCAGACAGCTCAAGCTTCCCTCAAAGCCAGGAGGCAGGAGCAGAACATGCTGCTGCTGCAGGAAGCAGTGCCTCCCTCAGGTTCCTGACGGCTCACACAGTGGGCACTGTGCTCACAGCCTTTTGCAGTAGCCCATGAGGAGGGGAATCCCCCTCCTGTCCTGCCAGGAGCAGAAGCAGGAGTGGAGAGGAACAGGAGAGGAGAGGAGCAGGAAAGGAGCAGAGAGAGGCTGCAGTGGGGGGTGCAGCGGGCGCGGGG
>VZRZ01007783.1:62715-89218 GCA_013398175.1 Climacteris rufus | reverse complement strand
GAGCACCCACGCCGGGCACGGCAGCGGGCACAGGCACGGGCATCGCGCAGGGCGAGCACCCACGCCGGGCACGGCAGCGGGCACAGGCACGGAGCAGCCACCGGCACCACACATAGTGAGAGGCACAGCCACGGCAGAGCTGAGGGGCGCCCGCAGCGGGCGGGGCACACCGAGGGGGAGGCAGTGGGGGAACAGCCATGCGCTGGGAGCGGGACCCGCGGCCAGGGCCACTGTGTGCCCACAGCAGGGGCGGGGAGCACGGCACAGCCCACAGCACAGGGACAGGGTGAGCATGGGACAGGGCCGTGCACAGAGAGCTCAGGGTGCAGGGGATGCAATCGGGGCAGTGCACAGCATATTCGGGACGTCAGCGCAGAAGCTTCCAGGATGTCAGAAGCCAAGGGAGATGGGCACATTCCAGCATGAGGAGTGGGGAATCTGGGATGCCAATGGTGCAGTGAGAGGAATGGGGCATGGGACACCGAATTTGTGTGGTCTGGGCCCAGAGCAACGGCGCCTGGCCAGGAGGGTGATATGGTGCAACAGATACAAAGGCTTTGTGGTGGCCGGTTCCACAGACAGCAGACACAGTGTGCTGAGCAATGGTGGCTGGAAAGCACATTGAGATGGGGAGAGGAGCGAGGCCGGAGCCCGCACACGTACACAGGGAACAGAGGCTACACTTACACTAGACACGGGACTGGGACACGTGTGTCCTCACAGCAAGGGGACACTTATGGCTGTGCTCAGAGCGAGGGTGAGTGTGAGGGCAGGACTGTGCACACTGCGTGGACGGCGTGTGCGTGGTGTGAGAGCGTGCGGAGAGGCAGGCTGCAAGGCAACCAGCACAGCTGAGGGCTGCCAACATACCCTGCTCCACCTGGGGCCCACGGCTTCACTGCCTCCCCTCCGCCTCCCCTCCCTCCACATGCGCTGCTCAAGTCACGCAGGGTTTGGGAAGTGGAGCGAGTGGGGCCCCATGCCAGGTGCTGAGCTCTGCACAGCACCACCGGGCACAGCATCACTGGCACCAAACAGGAGGCCCAGTGGCCAGGGCCTCCGTGCCACGCTCGAGGGATGCGGCCCTGAGGAGAGGACGAGCAGAGTCACTGGTGCTGGGCACGCACAGCTGCGCTGCCCGTCCCGAGCAGGAGCTCGCACGCACCGCACACGCACACCAGTGCACCCTCGCACACTCCTACGTGTGCCAGGAACGTCCTGCTGCCGGGTGCTCCCCATGCACGCACTCCCTGCCTCAAGCAGCTCGCAGTACCCTGGCCCTGCCACGCAGAGCTCCCTCCCCACACACGCACGCTCCTGCGTCCCAGCCCTGCCAGCACAGCACGGGGCACGCTGCAGGAGAGCCCCCGGGGCCGGGCTGCCGGGCCCCCTCCCCTCCCCTCTGCAGCCCCCCGAGCTCCCGTGCCGCTTACCGTGAAGATGTTGGAGCGCCGCTTGGACTGCTTGCGGATGGGGGTCGGGGTGTTGGAGGCAGCGATGGTCTCGATCCGCAGCTCCCGCTGGCTGATGCTCGGGGTGGAGGGCACGGAGGAGGAGTAGTCACTGAAGGCTCCTCCGCCGTTGGTGGCCTGGGGGAGGAGAGGGACGGTCAGAGAGGGCAGAGACAGGCTGCTTGGGGGCACGACTGCAGGAACACCGCCCGCCCATGCAGCCTTGTGCCAAGGCAGGGAGTGCAGCAGAGGACCGGCACATGGTGACATCCACAGAATCATGGAATTGTTTGGGTTGGAAGGGACCTTAAAGACCTTTTAATTCCAACCCCCTGCCATGGGCAGGGACAACTTCCACTAGACCAGATTGCTTCAAGCCTCAACCTGGCCTTGAACACTTCCATGGATGGGGAGTTCATAACATCTCTGGGCAACCCTGAGAAACATCACATGCCAGGCACTGCTCCTGCCCAACAGAGGGGCTTGAGAAGCTTTTCCTCTCTTTCTGTTCTAGTTTTTTCACGGATAAAATGTTCAAGTTCTGAAATCAAAGTGAAGGGTAGCAAATGACCAGAGAAATCCAGCCCTTCCAAACAGGAGTGGAACAAGGCTTGGGGCAGCAGGGCCCCACGGAGCCCTGCCCAGCAGAGAGGCACAGCAGGGGCACCTCTGCATGCTCCCAGAACACAGGGCCAGGGTCACCGCCCTTGGGCAGTCACTCCCTTCCTCTCCCCTGAGCCCATCAGGCATGAGGCTGTGAGGCTGCCCAGAGTCTGCCCAGCTCCAAATACCACTTGTCCATTCCCTGTCTCATGATGCCAGTGGGGCTGTGTGTCCCAGGACTCCAGCCTTCACCTTTCCCGTGTCCTGAAGCACAGAGTGCCGCACCCCAAGCTCCAGCTCTGTGTGAAACCCGTCTGTGCTGCTGGTTTGCTCTATGTGAGCAGACCCCAATGCTGGCACACACCTCTGGTGCCTGCAGACCCCCACAGCCTTGGCTGCAGTGGCCTCTGCCTGGGAACACACAGGACATCACTAACACCTTGCTGGACTTCATGGCAAGGGGAAGATGCAACCATGCAGCCATGCACCCATGTCACCAACACATCTCCTCCAGGCAAGGCTGCTCACTCCCACCCTGCCCATGCCAGCAATGTGGGTAGCCACTGGGCAGGGCCATAGTGAGGTCCCAGAACAACACCTGCATGGAAGCATTTCAGGTCTGCAGCCCAGGACATCTCCCTGTGACACAGCACGTGGCAGCCCGAGCCCCCTGGCAGATCTGAAACAGTATTTCAGGAACACAGGGAAGAGCTGTCCCTAGAAGGGCAGGAGAGCTCCAGCACCCCAGAAGGAGCAGCCCATCTCCTCCCAGCTCTGTGCCTGCAGAGTGGCAGCATGGGTGGCCCAGGGACTTCCTCCATCCTGCTCACACTCAAGAGCAGGAGTGGAGGCCCTGCAGGGTGATCAGCTGCTGGAGAAGCTCTGTGAGAGAATCCCCCCATGCCCAGTGGGATCAGAGCCTTATTCTGAGACAAGCATTCAGGAACGCTGGAAATGTGAAAGGAGCAGCAACCACGTTCCACAGCCCAGCCTCAGAGACAGGTGCAACCTTCCCCCAAGCCACGGATCCTCTCATGTTTGACAAGAGAAATGGGAGAAGAACCACAATGAGAACTTCTCTTAAGTGATGAAAAAGCCACATAAACAACATTTCAGCTTCCTCCTCGCTGAGGCAGAGCAAGGACAGGAATGCTGTGCTGTGAGCAGGTGGGTGGCTCAGACCATCCCAGCCTGTCTGAAGACAGGAATGTTTCTGGAGCCCTGAAATGCAGAGCAAGAGGGACCCTGGTCTGGTTGTGCTTTTCCATGAGTAGAAGAGGCTGGAAACTCTGTCCAGAGAAGGAAATATCACCAGGGAACTCTTCTGCAGGCTGAGGATCCCTGTGCTGGATGAGTCCCAGGGGACAGGGGACCACCAGGGACACAGAGGGGCAAAGCAACGTGTCACCCGCCAGTGACTGCTGAGCCTTCAACAGGGAGAGCTCCTGAGAACCCCGGGTCCAACACTCACACAGGAGTTCCACAGGTGCTGTGATGAAGGAAGAGCTGCAGAGAGCAAGGGCCAGGGAGTGCACACATATGCAGTCTGTGTTTAACTGATTCATCACGTGTGAACCAGGTCAAAGAAAGTGAAATATTCCAAGTGTGAGGGACGAGCAGAAGGATGCTGCAGCACAGACAAGCTGCCACATGGAATGGTGAGCCTGGCATGGTTGCCCAGGGCCCCATGCTCCTCCAAGGCCAGCTCCTGGCCATGCTTGGCGTGTCTCAGTGACCTCAGCAGCATGTTCATGATGCTGTGATTGCAGGGAGGATCCAGTTCAGGAGAGGCTGCAGAGTCTGAGCTCCTGCCACAGCACATGGAACAAACCCTGTGAAGGGAGGTGATGGACACTAAAGCCCCAAGGAAAAAATTTTGCTACACCCTGGTTTATATTTTACCTACTCCCTGTAATCTTGTGTGTCATTTCTGCCTGGCTAGAATAACTTTCTTTAGCCTGTAAGTGTGCCTGGTGTTGGAGCCAAGGTTACTGTCCTTCAGTGACAAAGGACACAGGCCTTTGAGCTCCCCATGTCCCACAGAGAGCCAGACCCCAGGAAGGGCTCTGGGGCTGGAGGATGGCTCACACCACACTATGAAGCCAAGCTCCCACGAGTTCGGGGGCAGAGGAGAAATACCTTCAAAGATAGAGAACAGCTCAGACAGGCAACCCTGAACCACCACCACCCTGCTGGAGCAGGGAGCTCCAGGACTTCAGTGGGATCCAGGGACACAGGACAAATCTCAGGGATGTGGGAGAACCCTGACAAGATGACAGGACTGGGTACATACCATGTGTCTGCTATTGGCAGACACTTTGCAGATGGACCTGAACAACCACCTGGGGTCACCACTGTAATGTGAGGACACAATGGGACCTGGAAACTCGGTATAACTCTTGTGGGACAAATCCTTCCCCTCAGTCTGTAACGGGTGGAAGAGCACCAACAGTGCACGGGGTGCCTGGGAAGGGCAGAGAACAGCTGGAGCTAAGGGGCTGCAACTCCTGGCCTAACTAGGCCTGAGATGGCACAAGGAGGTTTGGGAAGGGCTCTGAGTGCAGGAGCACAGACAAACAGCAAACACCAACCTGGCACCTGGGAAGAGGGGAGAAGCCAGAGGAGCACAGGGACCATGAAATGGGGGCAGCACGAGCTGAGCAGGCAGCAGGACAGGGGCGGCCACGAGGAGATGCCAACGTTCCTGCGCTGTCAGAACGTGCTGCAGCAGGCTGCTGAGCGCTGCTACCAGCTCAGCTCAGCTGCCCCTGGGCCTTCATTTCACTTGCAAACTCTGATTTTCCACCTCTTTCATCTGATCTCTCCCTGAAGTCTCAGGGAGGCCCTCCCACCCGGTGTCCCTGCAGAGCCCTGGCAGGAAGGCAGGTGAGGCCATCGGCACCGCGCAGCCCCCAGGGCAGCACCCGCTTCCCTCCACCAGCCTGGCAAGCACCTGCCTGGGGTACCTGCACCACCTCCTGCCAGCTGCTGGGAACCAGTTCCCTGGCAGAAAGACAAGCTGTGGTCCCACAGCAAACACACCAGTGACTCACCCACAGCCTGGGGAACTCCCAAAGGCAGCCCAGAGGCCCTGAAGAAAGACTGAGAAGGGGGCAGCAAAAGTGAGGAAATCAGGTAGAACAACTCTGCGGGTGCTGCAAGCACCCACTGGCCCGAGAAACTCCCATTCCCTCCCTGCAGGTAAGGGCCAGCAGCTGCCAGGAGGCAGCAAGGTGGGAGTCAGGGCCAAGTGAGGAGTGGGATTCCCAAACCCATCCAACCTGCTCACCCAGCAACAGGTGTGGGCAGGACACAGAGAGGAGAACCCAAAGCAGCAGGCAAGAGCTTTCCCTGGGGCTGCAGGGTTCTAGGGAATACAGGGTGCCTTCTCCAGTGGGTGCAGACCCACACCCCTCAAGCTGCTGGAAAGGCCGAAGGGACAGACCCCAGGGGAGTGCAGGACTCCAGGGCTGGCCCTGGCTCCTGCCTTTCCAGAGAACCAGGCTGATGCTGAACACAGCATCTGGGGTCAGGGATCTGCTGAGCACATCTAGTGACTCATGAGAGCTGGTGGAAAACCCTGACCAGAGCTGACCTGCTCCTACAGCTCCCTTCCCCTCCCCACAGATGGAGCAACGTCCTCCAGGCTCCAGGCAGAATAAGAGAAAAAATTCCAAACTCCCTAAGGCAGAAATGAAACCAGGGCCTTTGGCTGGTTCCCAAGAGGATCATCCACTGTGCAAGGGGACCAGGACACATCCACAGCATCACTGTCCCAGGAGAAGGGAGTCCTCTGGACAGACAGGTAACAAAATCACCAGGGTCCTCTGGAGTCCCTCCTCTCCCAGCAACTACGCTGGGCTGGCCCAACTGACAGACCAGACAAGCAGTGGCCATTTCCAAAAATGTTAGATGGGCTCAGCCTGTAGGGTCAGGCTACCTCCAGAGGAGTTGTGCCCAGGGCAAGAGAAGAGGCAGGGCTGGCTCCCAGCTCCTACCTACCATAAGAAGTCTTTTGTGGGGGGCCCCTTGTTCCCAGTCCAAGAAAAAAGACTTCTCCACAGCAGCTCCAGAGGACAGAACTCTTCCTGCAGTATGGGCCAGACCAGGCCCCGTGCAGAACTACCAATGCCTATTCCAGGGGCTCCTCCTGCCCCCAAATGCCAGTCCCACAGTTTCAGAGACTCCTCCTGCCCCCAAATGCCAGTCCCACAGTTCCAGAGACTCCTGCTGCCCCCAAATGCCAGTCCCACAGTTCCAGAGACTCCTGCTGCCCCCAAATGCCAGTCCCACTGTTCCAAGGACTCCTGCTGCCCTCCTAGGCAGTACTGGAAGGGAAGGGGATCCTTCTGTCCCAAGTGCACATTTCACCTGTGCACACTGATACCTGTGGCACAAGCAAAGGAAAGCTCCTAACTGTGTTTTTTGTCTGGCTTCTCCACCTCATCTCCATGTTAAGTCTTGTACTCCCAAACCCTTCCTTGAGAGCCTTTTTCGTGTTTTCCCTGTGCCAGTTACTGCCCTCTGACTTGCAAAAGCAAGTGAGAAACCTTGTTGAGAGCCCCGTGCCCTCACCTCTGACAGAGCTCAGCTCTGCTCTGCAAACACCTCCTCACTCTCCCATCGGTCCTTCCTGGCAGGGTGAGCCTGTCCACCCCTCCCAGAGCTGCCCCTCCATGGATGGATGTGCCAGGAGCAGGGGACACCTGGGCACTGCTCCCCAGGACCCCCCTGGGCATTTTGTGCTCCCATGTGGCAGCCTGAGTACACACCTGAGTGTGTGGGCTGCTCTGCCCAGCTCCCTGTCAGAAGCATCAGCTATGGGTGAGTTTGTTTCCCAAAGCCAGCTGGATTTTCCCTGAGGACGCTGGGGAGCAGGTCCAGAACCTCACTTCCAAGCTCATGCAAAAACAGGGAAATACTTCATGGCATTTTAGGATCAATCACCATTGCTTCACAGTCCATTCTTAGGAGAAGTGTCTTTAGTGAGGGGGGAGAGACATGCAAACACCAGGGCAAAGATCGCTGCACACAGCACCGGCACCACGAGGGTTTGCGGCAGGGCCACACAAGACCCTGGGAACACAAACTGACTTCCATCACCCCCGTGGGGTCCAGGTTTGCTGGGGGCAGCAGGGACACAGCACTGGACAGGCACAGAGCAGGCCCAGGGAGGGGGACAGGGAGGACACTCAGGCAGACACAGCTACGGCTGGGCCTTCAGGCTGCAATCCCTGTGAGCTGCACGCTACGTTACTTCCCTTCACAGCTCTGCTGCCCAGCACAGCTCCCTACGTCCCTCCAGGCAAGCCAGGAGCACAGCAAGGTACAGAGAGCAAAGGTCTGTCCCCGAGCAGGCAGCCAGCATTCACCTCTACACAGACGTCATCTGCAAGCCGTGCTGAGAGGTGCTCTGTGGGAAGGAAAGGAGAGGAGAGCAGGCACGGCTCTGAGCAAACACCTCACAAAGCTCATGACATGCAGTTAGAAAACCTTCCAAAATCTGCTTCCCCGTGGCCAGTCCTACATCCACCCCTCGTGTGCCAGCGCTGCCTTTCCTTAAGGAGCTCTTTCCTGTCACACCTGTGTATTTTAGGTCAGGTTTGGCCTATGTCTGCACTCACTCCTCAGCTACATCAGTCAAGTGCTTACCTCCCTTCCACGTCAGGATCTCTTCCCTCCCACACACTCTTTGCTACTCCTTGAGGTTCCATACACACTCACATGAGAGACTGGACTCGGAGTGGGGGTCTGTGGGGTCTGCCAACCCCATCCCTTGCACAGGGAACACTTTTTCAGCTTCACTGTAAACACACTGCCCAGCACAGCCAGTGCCAATGGCACATATTTACTGGGACTCTTCTCGCATTCTGAACATGGAAGAAAACACTAAACAAGCGTCCAGTTCCCCTGAGGAATGCTGCCTTTGGCCATCAGCCTCCTGCTCGCCTTCCAGGACAGGCAGGCTCTCCTTCCCAACCAGGCTCATACTTAAACAATTTGTCTGGTAATAAAACCCTCAAATTAACAGATACACTCAAATCTGTATTTCCCTGGGACTTTGTTCTCCACCTTGGACATCTCCCCTTGAACTTGTCCCCAGCTTTCTGGACACAAGCAAGCTCTGACAGAATCTGGCTTCACAGCCATCCCCAGCAGCCCATTCACCTGCACACAGAATTCAGCTGAACTTGCTGCTGCCCAGGTGACCTGGAGCACCAGCAAGATGGCACCAGTCTCTGTAAAAACCTGCACCCACCTACTCGCAATCCAGATTTAGAGGCTTCTACAACCAATTATAAACTTCATGTGTATATCTGAAAATTCCCCAGGCAAGGGTCCAGCTGGTGGCCCCAGACATGGCTCAGGTCTGTGCAGGGGACAGGGTCCTGAGGTGGGGGACCAGGAGTCCTCCCAGGGCTGGGAGGCTCTGATACACCCAGAATTCCAAAGCCAATCCCCTTCTGAAAAACCCACCAGCTACACATGTCCCTCAGCCACAGAGAGTCTTCCTGCAGTCCTGTCACAGGTCCTGTGATTTCACATGCCCACTGCTCCAGGGATGGAATCTGTTGGCCTGAGTGCCCTGGGGAGCAGTGGAGCCCAGGACTTGCCCTTCCTTCCTCACCAGCCACCTGTGCAGTATTTCTGTGGGCACTGGGGATGTAGCAAAGCCTGAATGCAGCGAGGTGGCTGCCCAAAGGACCTCCTTCCCCAGTCCCTCCCCATGGAGCCTGTCCTGCTTTCTGAGCTGTCTCTCCTGCCTCTGCTCTGCTCCAGAACAAACACCTGTGGCACCACGGAACAAACACCTACAGCACCACCATCCTCCTGGCACTGAGACCTTGGCAGCTCTTACCAACAGTACAGAGCCCTTCTCCTGGCACAGAGGAGGGCACCTCCTTCCCTGTTACGCTCCTTCAGCTCACCACTGAGCTCACCTCTCCACAGGCAGATCCCCTCAGGAGCCCTCAGATGCATGTGCATCTAGACCATCAGCTTCCCAAGTCTGGGGGGAGCAGGACTGTGGGCAGCTGTGCCCACCCAGCTGGGGAGCCAGAGCAGGACCCTCTCACAGACCCCCTGTGCTGCCCAAGAGCTCCCCACAGCCTGCTGACAGCCTTGCTGTGTGTCTGCTGAAGCACGACACAGTCTGGGGACCATGAGCCACACCCAAAGGTTTAGGCAGGAAGCTTCACCTCAGGGCAAGCACCAAACTGTCCCAGAATCATAAAATCAGGGAATGCTTTGGGCTGGAACAGACCTTCAAGTACAACTCATTCCATCACCCCCTACCATGGGCAGGGACACCTTCCACTAGAACAGGCTGCTCCAAAGCCCTGTCCAACCTGGCCTTCAACACCTCTAGGGATAGGGCAGAGCAGACACGATTTCTCAGGGCTATGGAAGGAGCACCAGGGTGGCACCACTCTGCTCTTCCCAAGACCCAGCCCAGGGCAGCAGCACCAGCCTAAGGCTGAAGTGCTGGGTACTGAGGGTGTGGAGAGCACGAGAGGGCCCTGGCTTTGCCTGTTCCTGTTCCCCACCTGGTTGATGTGGACAGAAGGAATGGAGGCTGCAGAGACAGATGAATGGCTGGGTGAGTTGGGCAGGGACTTGCAGGGGCCGATGGACAGCTGGTGCTTCTTCCGGAGAGCCACCACCTTCTGAGCCACTGCAAAAGGGAGAGAGGGACAGGGTCAGCATCCAGAAAGCGGCTTCTTCCACTCACAGATTTCCAGAGGGCTTCAGGGAGACCCAGGGCCTTCCCCTGACTGAGGCCAACACCTGGGGCTCAGACTCTCTCTCCCTGTATTCACAGGGAGGATTCAGCAGAACACCCAACCCCCAGTCCCGCTGCCACGTGGGCCAGCCACAGGACAGGCACAGGGCACGCTGCCTGCACTGCTCAGGCTGAGTCCCCAGGGGCCACTTGCCTTCTTGGGTGTCACACAGAACAGAGACTTCACATGCACACCACGGAGACACCCTGAGCCCTGGGCTGCTGCAGGAGAATCCCTGGGCAGTCAGTCACTTCTCAGTCGCTTCTCAGTCACCCCTCATGGCAGTTCCAGGAGCCAGGTACTGGACTGAATTGCCTGGGCAATGCCACCTCCATCAGTCTGGGCCCTTGTGACCCTCACAGACTCGAGGTGTTCAGAAAATTAACCTGGGGAACTTCTCTCCCAGTTCTTGTGACCTCAATGCCTGGTGCCAACCACCCACGACTCCATTTCAACCTTCCCAATCTCCTGCCTTTTCTGGAAATAAACACCTTGACCACAAGCATGACAGCAAATGAGCTGGGCTGCTGGGAATTCAGAACACACAGCCATTCCTGGTTTTCTCTTGCACACTGGCCAGGTACCCCCACCATCACAGAAGGAGGACTCTTCCAGATTAATGCAACTGTAGGCACTGGGAACACACCATGCCCACCCCAACACGTCTCATGCCGTGCACCTGTGCAATAATGGAGCTGCCATGTCCCTTTTCCAGGAGAAGAGATGTTGCAGCACACCTGTGGTGTGACTGAACCTGTTTGGAAAGGTCAGATGCCAACAGCAACTGCAGAGGCCTGGCACCTTTGTGGCCACGGTGCCAGGTCCTGCTCAGACACAGCCAAAGGTCCATGGGGCCACCACTGAGTTCTCACAAAGCTGGGAGCCTGTCCAGACTCCCAACATGAACATTATTTCCAGAAACAGCAGGAACCCATCCTGCACCCACCAAACAGACCATACTGATCTGCTGCTTTCCTGCTCTGCCTGCTCCTTCCTCCCCTCCAGCCAGATGCACCCTGAGTTCTTTGTGGGAACATCTCCCACCCCAATGCTGGCCGGGCACGCTGTGAGCTCGGGCACCCCAGGGGCCAGGAGGTGTCCAGAAAATGCCCTCAGACCCTGCTGTTGTGGGCAGGGAGCCTGGCAGAGGCTCTGCCCATCACTTATCCCATACCACTGCTGTTAATGATGAATTAACCATGAGGCCAGCGAGATCACACTAGAGGGATAACATCTCCCCAGTCCTGAACAGAGGCACCTTGAGGTGGCCTTCACCTTTCTGCATGCCAGGCCCAGACTCTTCTACTTCCTGAACCGACTTTTCTGGGATAATTTCTGCCATCCCTTACACCAGTCTTTGGGATTGATTGCTTATTCTGGTTTCTCTGGTTGCTACACACAGCTCTGCTGTACAACCAGTGAGGTTGTCCCATCCTCTCACCGCAGCAGTCACTGTGACATCTGGGGACTTGGGAAGGATGGAGGAGTGCAAGCTCCACACAGCAAGCAGTATCTTCAGGGGGAATTCTTCCAGGACACATGAAACCAGCAAGGCAGAAGTGACCTCCATTCTCCTGCCACATGTCTTTCCTTAGTGACCTTCAGCCTGACTGCCTGGACACAGCCTGCACCACCACAACAGCCTCAGCACCATCAGCTACATGCTGCAACCTGCTCGGCCCAGACCCAGCAAAGCTCAGCCACACACAGGTCTGGGCTCCAGACTGGACATGTGGGACCTGCTCTGAGGAACAGGGTCTCTGCTGCTCCTGCCTGAGCGGTGGTGGCACCATAACAGCCATGCCCACCCAGTTCTTGGAGAATCCCTGAGCAGCTGGTGAAGATCCCAGTTGCTCTGTCTTGGAGCATCCCCCACGCTCTGCAGCACCACAGGCCTATGTGAAAGAGCTGTCCATGGACAGCGAGGGGCAGAGTGGTCACTCACTCAAGCTGTCCTGCCAGAGCAGCACAGGCACCTGCTCCCCAGGAAGGTCAGCTGCTGCTGGCTGTGAGCCAGGACAGCGGCAGGGAAGGGCTCTCTGGGAGCAGAGGTGCAGCACATGCTCTGCACGGCACGAGCAACCTCAGCACTGGACACAGCTCTTCCTGCTCCTGCTGTGGAAAGTGCACATCCCTCCCAGCCTGCCTGGGGCAGCTCTGCTGGCATCTGGGGTGAGCGACTTGTGTGCAAGAAGTCATACAAAGACAAGGTCTGATGGAAACTGGACTACCACGTGAGACAAGGTCCTCACACAGTCTGTGACTGCCAGGACTCCACGAGAACCTAAAGCAGCTGCACCAGGATGCACTGGATGCCAAACCAGCTGCATCATGACCCACCAGTGCTCAGTGGGAAGAAATGCTTACCCACTCCAGAAACACCTCATCCCATCAGCTTCAGGCCATTCCCCCTTGTCCTGTCACTAGAGGAACACACCAGCCCCTTTAGGGCAGGGTCACAGTGTATTTAAGGAGACTGCAAACTCCCAGGAGATGGTGTACCTCCCCGCCACCCCTCAGCATCGCTGTGTTGCAGGCCCCTCTCGAAGCCTAAGCAGGAGTGCTCGCTCACACTGTTCCCATGAGGAACAGCTGCCCCATCCAGCTGTTCAGGTGCTGCTTCCCTACTCCAGCATCCCCAGGTCCCACTGTGACTCCTCCTCTCCTCCACGCCAGGGCCACGACATCCCCATCACAGCACCCCAGGCCTTCACAGGCTCACGGGCTGCTGTGCTGCCCTGTGGGGATGCAGCTGCCCCCCACGGCCCCTCTGCTCTCTGGAACAAGCACCCACCCCCAGGGCAGCCCCTGCAGAGGGGCAGCAGGTGCTGCCCAGCCCCACCCTCGCGCACAGCCACACGCACACGCAGGGGGCACGTCCTGCTCCCCGCAGCGGCTCCGTGTGTGCAGCAGCCGGGCCTGGGGCAGCACAAACCCCTCCCTGGCACCGCTGCCTGTCCTGCCCGGCCCCCCCAGGCAGCTGCAGTTACCGTCCTGGAAGACCCTCTCCACATTCAGGCCGTAGGTGGCACAGGTCTCGTAGTACGTGCAGCGCTTCAGGTCGTTGGAGAGCTTCCGTGCCCGGGAGTCGTCGATCACCCGCGGGTTGGTGGCACTGATGGCATCTGCAAACCACAGGGACGGGGCCTGAAAGGCCAGCACCCAGTCCCACCTACCCACAGCTCCCACGACACTCCTGGCCTCCCTCCCTCCCTTCACACGGAGGAACCACCTCCACGGTACTGCCCCGTAAATGCCTGAGATCACCAAGTCCCACACTTGTAGAAAAGTGGATGAATCTCTGTAAATGAACCTGGCTCAACTTCCCGAACCACCCAGCCACCCACACTTCAGCAGACAGAGGCAGAACCCCATGGGAGGTGTGGGGACTCTGCTGTCTCACAGTAGTGTGGTTCTCTACTGTCACACAGAAAGGCCAGGCAGCCCCAGCTGCCAAGTAAAATGGATTTGTCAGTCTCCACCATTTCAGGGCTCATGGCCAAACCCTACATGTTACAGAATTCAAGGGAGAAATCCTCCTGGTTTAACGGGAAAGTCAACTCTGTTGGGATGTCCCCACAGCAAAGGCCTTGCTGGACAACTCTAAAATTCAGGCTCAGTTTGTATCCCAGACAACCACTAAGTGCTTGCCTGTTTTGGAAAAACATCCTTCTCAAGAGGAATCCAACTCCTTGAAGGCAAGCCAGGGACAAGTGGGGACTGCAAACGAACCCTCTCAGCAGGGGTTGGAGAACTGGGACCTGTGCTGTGAGGAAGCCCTCCTCGGGCTCTCCAGAGCCTTGTGTGACTGCACCAAGGCTGTGAGCTCTCCTAGTTCTGTGTCTAGGACAGCAGCAGCCACTGACCCTGTCATTTGTCCCACTCCTGCACCTCCACAGTGCATGCTGCCACCCAACCCCTGAGCCCAGATCGCTCAGTCCTAAACTGCATTCCACAAGCTTTAAATACCCAAAGTTGAGCAATTTTGTTCTGCTTTTAATCCTGGGTCTGGAGCAGACCCCCCCGTGACTCTCTCCCGCTGTCCCTGCCTGTCTCCCTGGCTTCAGAGCTTCCTTCTGGCCAGGAACAGGTCACAGTACTCAGGAATTGTCCTGCCAGCACAGTTTTTCCCCACAGCCATGTCCTGCTCCTGTTCTCTACCATCACACAGAAAACTCTTCAGTGCCAGGCTCCCTTCTGCCTGTGCTGGCAGAGCCAGGGGAGGCAGCACCAGGATATTGTGCCATTTCCAAGAGGAAAGTGCCTCCACGGCGTGAGGCAGCTCTCTGTGGGGAAGCTGAGATGGGCTGAGCAGGAACTCCCTCCTCAGACCCTGGGCTGGGGAGGATCCTCAGCATCATCCCTCAGCCCCACGGAGGGGGAAGAGCAGGATCCCCTGACATGCTCACAGGGCCAGCAGGGCACGGCAGCAGTAGCCCTGTGCGAGGCTGGGGGCGCGGGGAGGCACGGGCTCTGCTCTCACCCTGTGTGCCCACCAGCACCATGGGCACCTCCGCCGTGTTCCGGTAGCTGCACAGCCGCAGGTAGTAGTTGTAGACGGTCTGGAAGCTGATCTCATCCTCCAGGCTGAAGACAAACACCACAGCATCGACCCAGGCAGCGAACTGAAGAGACAGGCAGGATTACAGCCCGGCTGAGCGGCTGCAGATCCGGGCCCGGAGGAGCCACGCAGCAGGCCCAGCCAGCACACACCTCCAAGGGATCCCTGCAGCAGGACGGGAGGGAAGGGACCACACGAAGGACAGGTCTCCTACCTGGAGCTCAGGGGGGCCCCCTTCATCTCGAATCAGCAGCAAGTAGCTCTGACCATCCACCACGATCTCCTTCTTGAAGCGGCCACCTTGGGGGAGCAAAGGCGCCGGTCAGCGAGGGGAGCAGGCAGGGCACACCCCACACGAGGGCCAGGGCAGCTGCAGAGCCCCACGGTGCTGCAGGTACTGGGATCACTTTCAGTGCCAGGGAGAGGAGCAAGGACCCAGTTCACCCCCAGGCACCCTGGACACCAGACCTTACCCTCTGGAGACTCCTCCTGCACGTAGGTGCCGGTCAGGTAGCGGTGCACCAGGGCTGACTTGCCACTGGACAGGTTCCCCACAATGCCCTGCAACAGAGACACGTGTCACCCGTGTGCCCAGCACGCGCTCCTCCACTCGAGGCCACCCCTGTGAGGTGACAGCACCAGTGGCTGGGCACAGGCTGATGAGGGGCAGAGACAGGGATGGTGGGGCCCAGGCCAGCACTCGTGGGGGCCAGTGGACACTGATTGGGCTCAGTTGGGCAGGGAGCAGCCTAGAGGGGCACAGCCACCCGGACAGAGGGTGCTGAGGACAGGCACAGCCCTGTCAGAGCCACGTCAGCTCTGCCCACAGCCTTGCAGCTCCTTGGGAACACCTGGCCTCCCAAGGGGAGAAAAGAAGGGGGAAAACCTCTTCTCCCAGCCCCCACCTTGCCAGGTTTGGAGGGCTGCAGCTCTGGACAGCGGCTGCCAGCAGAAGGGGAGCAGAGAGCAGCCCCACGCTGGGCACAGGCACAGCACGTGCTCGTGGCACCACGGCAGCACCACGTGTGTCTCTGGCACAGCCAGCAGTGCCACCCACATGGAAACACCAGCACCAATCCACAGGCAAGCTCAGGGATAAAGCACTGAGCACCTAATTGAACTGGGGGAGCACATCTGGCTGCAGCACCCTTGGATTTGCTAGGAAAAGCAGGTGGGTGTCCTGGGATGGGTCAGTCAGAGAGCCCAGCTCTGCCCAGTGTCAGCATTAATTAATTAATTAATTAATGCTTAATTGTGGGACCACGTCTGTGCTGAAGGGTCTGGAGCACAAGTCTGATGAGGAGCGGCTGAGGGAGCTGGGAAAGGGGCTCAGCCTGGAGCAAAGGAGGCTCAGGGGGCCCTGCTGGCTCTGCACAGCTCCTGCCAGGAGGGGCAGCCAGGGGGGAAAAAGGGCTCTGCTCCCAGGGAACAGGGACAGGAGCAGAGGGAACGGCCTCAGGCTGGGCCAGGGGAGGCTCAGGTTGGATACTGGGGAAATTCCTTCCTGGAATGGGCTGTCCAGCCCTGGTACAGCTGCCCAGGGCAGAGGTGGAGTCCCCATATCTGGGGGAATTTAAAAGCCAAGTGGATGTGGCACCTGGGGACACAGTCAGTGGTGGCCTTGGCAGTGCTGGGGAAGCAGTTGGACTCAATGGTCTCCAGAGGCTTTTCCAACCCCAAATGGCTCCGTGGCTCTAAAGCAGGACTCTGAAAGGCCTCCAGGCTTTTAAAGAGCTGCATGGGCCAGATGAAACCCCGGAGCAACAGGGATCCCCAGAGGTCATGCAAAACCTGGGGAAAGGGCTGTGCTGCTTGAGGAAGAACTGGAAGCTGTGGGATGGTTTGATGGGAGTGTGGTTTCACAGCCTGCAGAGCCTCAACGTCAGGCAGCAACACCCAAACAGCTCTGAGAACATTTTTTAAAATGCACTTCACAGGCAAATTAACAAATGAATATTCAAAATTTGTTTTGATTCTCACTTAACTGCAGGTAATAGACACTGTGGCAGGACAGTGCTGGAATGTTTATCAAGAAGAATTTTGTTCTGTTTTCTGGAGTAATACTGAAAAAAGTTAATCTTGCAGAAGCTGAAGGGAGAAAGAGCTGAAGGGCACAAGTCAGGAGACTGCAAAGGGAGCTGAGGGCTGGCACAGAGAGCACAGGAAGAGCAGAGGGGGGAACAGGCTGCTGAAGCACCCACAGCACCCTGCCCACCCCGACATCACCTCCTGGCCACCCCAGTGCCTGCAGCACTGTCCCACTTGGAGAGGTTGTGCCAGGGGCAAGGGGGTCAGTGGCAGCCCTCTGACCACAGGGACCACATCCCACAGGGAGCTGGTGAAGCCCTGCAATGGCATGTCCTGGGAAACCTGCCCTGCTGACAGACCTGGGGAGCCTCATCCCTTCAGTTTGGCAAAACAGAGGTGAATGTCAGCCCCCAGCACCCCTCCAGGGCAGGGACACCTCAGCAGAGGCTGGGGAAGCACCAGTGCAGAGCTGAGCTCAGCGAGGCTCAGTGACACCTCTCATGCCAGGACAGCTGCTCTGGGGGTGACCAGCACCAGGGACACGTGTCTGAACCTCCACCTGAGATCTGAGCCCACTTCTGCTGCACCAGCCTGAGCAGCAGCACCCAGCCAGGCATCACAGCTCTGCCAGGGCCAGCAGGGAGCAGCTCAAATGGTGCCTTTTCACCTTCACATCCAAGTGCTCCCCTGGATCAACAACCTCTGGCTCACCCCTACCAGTGTGAGCTGCTGAGAAGCCCAAGACTTTTCTCGAGGGTTTGGGGAACCAGGGGTGTCTCAGGCACGAGCCACAAGTACTCACCACCTTCAGCTCAGGCACCGAGCGACTCAAGGTCCATTCCTGGCTGTTCACAAACGAATCTGCAGACACGGGAGAAACCATCAGGTCACCCTCCAGATCCCAACAAGGATGCTGCCACACTCTCCCTGCTCCCTCCAGGCAGATTTATGGCTCCTCCCTCCCTACCAGCTCATCCAGAGACAGAAAGCTGCACGAGGACCCCACAGACAGCCAGAGCCCCAGACGGGGAGGAGCAGCTGAGCCAAGGGCAGCACAGAGGCTGGGCACTGCTGGCTGGAGCAGCACAGAAACCCCTGCAGCATCCCCTGCCCCGAGGCAAGGGAAGCACTGAGGACCAGACACCCTTTTGGGGAGCAGCAGGTGCCCAGGAGCCCAGGCCTGAGGGCACAGCCCTGCCCCAGCAGGCACAGGCTGCGCAGCGGCGGAGCTGACAGCAGGGTACCGGCCACGTTCCTCACTGAACACAACCACAATAAATCACTGCATGTCATGGACTTGGCAGCATGCTGCACTAGGATTACAGAGGCTGTGGCAATCGGGCATGGCCTCAGGAAACACCCCCACCCCGCCACAGAGCATCTGGAGCAGGAGTCTGCAGGACACCTCGACTACCAGAAGCAGCCAGCAGCCCCTCCTGAAAATCCTGAGTCCCTCGTTCTCCTTGGCAAGGCCAGACCCTCCATCCAACACTGACCCACAGGAGCAGCACTGCCTGCCTGTTTATCACATACAAACAGAAAGCATTTCTGGAGACTAGAAACCAGTGGGAGCTCTGCATCTTCAGGACCCTGGAATGAACCTGCCAGATCTGAGGCCACAGACTGTGGCAGGAATGGGAATCTCAGGTGGGCTCAGAAGGGAAGCAGCAAATCCACCAGGCCCAATGGAAGGCAGTGACTGAACTCAGGGACCTGGGCACTGCTCCAGTGCCACCTGAGGCCACAGGGAGGGTGGCTCCAACCCACCCCCAGCAGCCCCAGCCCCACAGCTGCACTCCTGGTGCTGGCTCCAGCAGCCCCCAAAGCACCCTCACGTGGAAGAATTCCTTCCCAATATCCCATCTATCCTGCCCTCTGTCCATGGGAAGCCATTCCCCCTTGTCCTGGCACTCCAGGCCCTTGCCCAAAGTCCCTCCCCAGCTCTCCTGGAGCCCCCTTAGGCCCTGGCAGGGGCTCTGAGCTCTCCCTGCAGCCTTCTCTGCTCCAGGTGAGCACCCCAGCCTGGCTCCAGAGCAGAGGGCTCCAGCCCTGGGAGCATCTTTCTCGTGTTGGGGGCAGCGCTGGGGTCTGGAGCTCTGCCAGAGCCCACCAGTGCCTGCCCTCACCCCAGCTCATGTTCCAGCCCTCATAATCCTCAGGGGAGTCTGGACACACAACAGCACCAGCCCTTCCTCCATCTCCAGGCCAAAGCCTCATCTCACCTCTCAGCTCACTGAGCAGCCCCAAGCCATGGGGAAGAGCCCACTCCCACTGCCAGAGGGCTGGCTGAGCTGCTCAGAGAGCATTACCTGGCACTGAGCCCTTGTCCTGGTTTTGTTCAGGCACCATCACCCACAGGCCACGATGCATTCACCTCTCATGTTCCAAAATGGGGAGAACACGGTGCTCCTACCTGGAGTTTACCTTCCATGGCTGATTTAGGAACGCTCCTTTTCCAGGAGCTACAGAGAAATAACCCCCAAGTCTGCTGCAGGAACACCAGGTTATTTATAGCCATCCTGAGGAATCATTGCTCCACGGTGTCTTTCACCTGCCCTTTCTTTTTTTAGGCAGAGGTAGTTTTTTTATCAAAACAATTCATCAGTCAGGAGGAAAATGATACATTCCTGAGCCCTTTCCAAAAGGTAACAGCACACCTGTATTTCCAACTGCACCACTGGGTCTAAAACAAGCTGTCACCTCCCCTTGGGACTTCTGCCCTGCTCAGCCTCTTTGCCAGGCAATGTGACAGACAAAGCCCCATCCAGGCCTGCTCTGTCCCCAGCATTCCCAGGGAGCAGGCAGTGCACACTCGTGCTGTTTCACTGCACACAGGTTTGGGGTGGGCTCTGAGTGAAGCACAAGGCACACACGCTCACTGACTGGCCTTGGGAAGGAGGAGAGGCAGAGAGAGCTCTGGGGAGGGCAGGCTGGGCTCTCTCTGGATCTGCTCATGGATGACCAGGACAAGCTGCCCCACCTGCTGCCAGCTGCCTCCTGTGCCAACTGTCCCAACAGATCCTTGCTTTGTTTTTAACCCAGGTTCAGGAGTTTGTTCACAACACTTTGGTTTTTGACTTGCTGAGAAGGCCCCTGAGTAAACCTAAACACAAATAAACGCTGGTGACACAAGGCCGAGGGGACTGTGCTCAGCCACACAACACACCCAGCTCCTTGCTCCCGTTAGCACACCTTACCCAACACAGGTACAGCCTGCACATCTGTCCAGCTGTGTGCCAGGCCTGAACAGCAGCTCAGGCCACTGGTCAGTCCTGGTGACCCACCTGGCACACACAGCCTTGACAGCTCGGGGGCATCAACAGCCCGGGGGCATCGACAGCCCAGGGGTCTCAGTGCTGCCCGGGGGTCCTGGCACAGCCCAGGGGTCCTGGTGCAGCCCAGGGGTCCCAGCACAGCCCAGCACACTGCCTGCACCCACACTGTCTCCACCCAGCACCATGCCAGGGTGCCTCCCCTGGTTTCTGGCACCCGCTTCCCTCCCCCAGCAGCAGCGTGTGCGGGCGGGCACGGACTGCACCCACAGAGCTGGCAGAGGGCACCTCACGAGCACGTTCTCACCTCCACAGAGCCACAAGCCAAGCGGCTGGCTGCTGAAAACCAGTGACATGACCCTGATGTCAGCTCTGTCCATACAGTGTTCATCCTCGGTTGCCAAAATGCAGAATGTGGCAGGTCCCTGCACTCGTGGCTGTGAATTCCGTCAGTGTGACACTGTGCACCCCGTGTGTCACTGCTGCTGTTACACACCAGGGCAGCACAGGAAAGGTCCGAGATTGCAGCAGCAGGAGGCTGATTTGGAGCCCCCCTCGAACACCACTGTTCCCTCTGGGGCTGCCAGACCCTCCCCACGCCCTGTGCTGAGCCAGGGGAACACAGACGTGCACCAGTGCCCAGCCCTCAGGCACTGCTCCCCATGGACCAGGCACGAGATCCCCATCATCTCCTGGGGGAACCTGCAACCATGTGGAGCACACAGTGAGCCACTGGCACCCTGAGAGGAGCTGAGGCACCACCCGAAACCCCTGCAGGCAGGTGAGCTGAGCACCTTCCCCACAGCACCTGGGCCCTGGTGCCAGCTCGTTCAGCAGGCTTTGCCTCCAGCAGGGGACACCTCCAGGGACTGTCCTCCCACTGAGCACTGGGGTTCATTCAGCAACACAGAGTCATGATTTACTGGATCAGCTTCACTGCTGGACCGGCTGCATCACCTGGAATTCCACATGAAAATACACCTGGCCACTCTTCCTGCATCTCCTCTTTGCTATTTCATCACACAGAGGGGACCAGACAGTCCGTGCTGTGGTTCAACACCTTCCCCCGGGCATACTCGACCTCCCAAGCAGAGGCAGTGGGCTCAGGGAACCACTGTCATACCAAGAGCTTCAGCACAGCCCAACAGTGTCCTTGGCTCCACCACACAATCGTGCAAGAGGAGATCAGTCCAGCCTGGCCTGGGAAAAGGAGATTCAGGCCAATTCTGATACTCTTTGGAAGTTTCTGTTGACGGAGGTTTCCTGGCATAGGCGGCTCTGCTGCAGAACGTGGACATTTGGGAGGTGGGGTGGGCACAGCCCATGCCATGCATAAGAGCAGACAGGGACATAAAGGAGGCACTCTGTAGCTGATGTCCCTCAGTCAGTCAGTTATCCTGGACACATTCAGGACCTGCAGACCAGACCCCAACAGTGTCAGACACTGAGGAGGCAGGATCAGCACCCTCCATCGCAGAGCTCGGACACCGTGGCCCCCCGTGCCCTGCACAGCTTGGAGGGGGTTCAGCCACGGACCCAGGGCTCCTGGCACCCACGGACCCAGGGCTCCTGGCACTCACGTGCTGCAGGGAAGCTGGGAGGAGAAAGGCACTGGCCAGCCAAACCCAACTCCTCACCTTGGGTGCTCCGTCCATGGGATGATGCGCAGCAGGTTCACCTACCCTGTGCTCCAGACACATCTGGTCTCCCCACGCAGAAACTAATAATTAACCGAGTCATTATCCAAGCCATGGTGGAACTCCCTCGGACACTGCAACCCTGGACACTACACCCGGCCTTGAAACCAGGTCAGAGGCTGTGCAAACACAGCAGAGGCCACACAAATCACGTCCAACGGACCCACCTGACCGCACATGAAAGGGAGCCAGAGGCAGCCTTCCTGGGCACAGCCACCCTGCCTGGGCACAGCCACCCCTCCTGGGCACACCTTCCCGGGCACAGCCACCCCTCCTGGGTACAGCCACCCTTCCTGGGCACAGCCACCCTGCCTGGGCACAGCCAGCCCTCCTGGGCACAGCCAGCTCTCCCAGGCCAGGCTGATAATGCCTCAGCCCTGGCAATGCTGTCAGGAGAGGGATTTCTCCAGGTCAAGGCATGGCCAGCGTTCCAGTCAGCACTGAGCCAGCACAGGAACCCACTGCAGGACGTGATCTTGGCAGTGATTTTCTCAGCAGAGTTTTAAACACCCTGCAGCAATGAAAGGAGACAATTCTGTGTCTCCCTGGGAAGCGGCGCGCTCAGGAACCGCCACCCTCGCTTTGTCACCACAGCACGGGCAGCAGCAGCCGGTGTCACCATGCCCTGCTGGCACTGCAGACTCCAAAAGATCCAGGCATTTCAACCTCTCAGCACCTGCTGCCCTCCAGTCCCCATCCCAGCCCTGTCAAAGAGCCAGACCAAACGCTGCTGTGATGGTGGGAGACGTCTGCTGAAAAGGAAGCCCAGCAGAGTGACATGGAGAGACAGGTCACCCATGACCTCCCACCACAGTGCTCCATGGGGATCTACCTCACCAGCAAAAACCTGTTCCCAGCATGCCTGACCTCGGCTCCAGCTGTGCAACCCACCCAGCACTGGCAGGTGAACGCTGAAGGCACAGGGGTTGCAGTTCCCTCTCCCTAAGGCTGCCCATGACTGCAGTCAGACACCTCTGCACCCACTGCACACCCTGACCTCATCCTGAGAATTGGGCCTACCAAGTATTGTCCCAACAGCTCCCTCCCTGACACCTTCCAGAACTCCCAAGCTTTTCCAAAGTGCAGACACCAGACTGGCCTCAGCAGCCGAGGCATCTCTAACCCCAACGTGACACCTCTGCCTCTCACCAACGCTCCCAGCTCAACCAGGCAAGTACCAACACGAGGTGATACTTATCATGGCCTACCCAACTCACTATGCAAACTTCACCTGATCCATGAGAAAACACCCCGTCTTCTCCCAGGAGCCTTCCCTCACATGCCCTGCACATCAGGCCTCCACACAGGAGAGTCAAGGGAGGCACCTTAAAGCACCTCAAAAAGCAGAGCATCTCTCTGGGAGAGGGGACACGTCTGTGACCACAGAATCACAAAATATCCTGAGCTGGAAGAGACCCACAAGGATCATTAAGTCCAGCTCCTGGCTCTGCACAAAATACCCCAACAATCCAACCCTGTGCCTGACAGTGTTGTCCCAATGTTCCCTGAGTTCTGGCAGCCCTGGACCTGTGACCATTTCCTGGGGAGCCTGTTCAGCACCCAACCACCCCCTCAGAACCTTCTCCGGATATCCAACCTAAGCCTCCCCTGACACAGGTCCATGCTGTCCCTCAGGTGAGAAATGCTTCCTGAGCCATCAGAGATGCTGCACCCACCACACAGCCCCTCCATGCACAGGGAAAACTCCAATTACAAAACAGTGCAGTTTTCCCAACACCATGCCTGGTGGAGAGCTTCCTTGGAACAGCAGCAGCCAACACGTGGATACCTGGAAACGCTCTGAAGCGCTGACCACGATCACCTGAGTCAGTCCGAGCTGGCCGGACTCTGTGTTGACTTTGCTCTCTAGTCCCAAGGGCTGTTGCCCTCCCTTGCCTGTTACACAAGGATCAGCCCTTTATATCTTTTTTGGGTAACAAACCCTGAATCCCCCATGGCCGCACCATTCGCTCAGTCCCAGCCGAATCCCTCCAGGGCTGGGAGCAGCACTTGGAGCATCCCCCGGCTCTCGTGGGTATGTCTGGATTGAGAGTGTGGTGCTGGGTGGGTATCACAGCGTGCTGTAAACAAAGCACTCCAGGTTCTGGAAGCAGGGAGAGCGCTGGCTTGGCTCTGTGCCGGGACTCCTCCATCCAGCTTTTCCAAGCACTGAGAACCGCAGCTGCAGCTGCACCCCCAGGAGGGCAAGTTGGGGCTGCACCAGCAGCTTTCCCAGGCAAGGTGGGCAGCGCCCGCACACAGCATCAAAGATGTGAGACGTCAGCAGGGTGTTTGGAACACCATTGGCCTGCAAGGCTGGAGCAGGGATGGGGCAGAGACCTCCTGAGCAGCCCTGTCAGAGCAGCACCCAGGCTGTGCCCCTCCAGCCCTGGCTCAGAGGCCCACAGCCCCCACTGGAGCAAGCCAGGGACCAATGTGCTGAGCAGAGAGCTAACGGGGACACAAGGCACAAGAGAGGACAAGCAGCAGCTGCTTTGCTGTGCAGACTTCACCACAGACACCTTGATGTCCCCAGGAGGGCACAGGTCTGGTGGGTACAGGGGCTGTGCAGGTACCAAGCAGGTAATGAGTGGTGTTCTCAGTGCGACCAAAGCCAGTGCGAGCTCTGCAGCACCAGGAGCTCTGCAAGGAGCCACAGTGCTGGTGGCAGCCCCAACAGGTCATCCCTGAGCCTCTGTCTCCAGCACGAGCCACAGTGGCAAACACTAACCCCTGCAAGAAGCAGTGGTCCTGCATGAGCACGCCGGTCACTACTGCAGGGGCCCAAGCCCCACGGCACTCCCCACGGAAGCCTCAGCAGGGTCTCCCAAAGATGGATGCAAAGGGAGCTCCTACCTGTCTCATGGAGGAGCCAGGTGAGAGGCCAGGATGCCAATGCAGTGTTCAAGCTCGGCTGTTTCTCTGGGAATGCAGCCGCCAGGCCGGCTGCTGCTGGCGCAGCTCCCAATGGAAGCGGCAAGCAGGAACAGGCCCCCGCTGCAGGGGCAGGGCCTGGCCCTCCCTGCCCGCATACACCCACATTCCCCAGCCATGAGCACAGCCTCCCCTCTCCTGGGAACCTCCCGCCACCCAGCCAGCACCCAGCACACAGCCCCGGCTGCCCTGCCAGCACCGGAACCCCCGGGAGCACAGCAGCGTCCCAGCCTTTGCCTCGTGGCTTACAGGCAGCCCCCACTCCCACCAGAGCCTTCAGAACCTCCCCCTGGAGCACACTGAGCCTCAAGCAGATGGGGGGCTAGAGGATGGAGCTCCTGAGGTCCCTGGGGAGCTGCAGAGCTGCTCCTGTGCTGATCCCTGTGGCCCAGCCCTCCTGGGGAGCGTCCAGGCACACCGCTGCCCCGGACAGCCACTGTCCTGGAAGCAACCCGGTTCCTCGGGAGCATAGGGGTTCCCTGGAGAGCCCACCAGCCCTGAGACATGTGAGCCAAGCAGGGAGCTGCCTCCAGAACACACAGATGCAGAGCAGAGTGACGGAACCCAGCGAGGCCCCCGGGAGCGGGCGGCAGGGCCCGGCCCAGCCCCCAGCTCTGTGCGTTCCATGCCTTAAAAAGCTGTGGATGCTGTTCTCATCTCCTGGCCCTGCCAGGCCACAGGGCTTGCCCACAGCTCCTTCCACAGGGCTTGGAAGGGGATGGGCACAGAGGCACAGCCAGTACCGCCCCAGCTGAGGCCCCATACAGCTCCGGCGCCAGAGAACTCCCCACCAACATCAGAGAGTGGAGCACCCGAGAGCTGCTCCAGCTGCCAGTGCCCGCTGAACATCCAACCCCACGGGGGTCCTGTTCCCCTGTCAATCACTGTTAACGCTGCTCTCTGTACACTGTACACTGTACACCTGCTCTCTTCAAGCTACCTCACCCCTGGGGAGGGTCCCTGTGCCCCCAAACACGTGGCCTGTGCTCAGCCCCGGTGAAGGACCTTGGCAGGGACGGACCTGGCTGAGCATTGCCCAGACAAGGCCTGGCACCAGGGAGCCGCTCACGAGAGGGGGGTGCAGGCACCCTGCTGTGATCCCCGACCCCCCGTGCTGCTCCACATCTCTGCTCTGGCAAGCTCCCAAACAGTCCCACTTGCCTGGGAGCCCACCAACAGCATTCCTCTCCCCTTTTCATCGATGTTGCAGGGCAAGGACAGGGAGGCTCAGCCCACCCCACCCTTGCTGGGACACCACGAGGGCAAAGCAGGGCATTCGACACACGTACTTGACTTCAGCTGTGTGGCCAGCAAGGGAACCAGACCCCGGAGCGCCTCCTCCCAAGCGGCCACACAGATGCTCCAGTGGCACTGACGACAGCAGTGTCCGGGGCACCAAGGTGTGACACAGCCCCGTGAACACCCCCGCGACCTCGCTGCAGCCCAGCACAAATCCTGCAGAGCACCGGGACGGATCCGGGTGCCGGTGCACAGCCCAGGACCTCCGCTGGGACAGGCCACAGCCACCCATCCCCGCAGGCGCCGCGGGCACAGGGGGCTCTCGCCAGCCCAGCACTGCTCCTGTGCTCACTTACCCAGTGCCCGCAGGGGACCCCCGCCCAGGAGGGCAGGCTCCACACCGCCGTGGGGATCCTTGGGGCACACGCTGCCGGTGCTGCCACGCTCTCGCCTTCGGAAGCGGCTCGTGAGGAGTTTCCAGAGTCCTCCCGTCTGCGCGGGGTCGGTGTGCAGGCGGCCCCCGACCCTGGCCAGCTCCGGGTAGAGCAGGTCCCGCTTGCTGGGGCAGGTGTGCAGGGAGCTGGCATCGCCCTCGCTCTTGGTGCGGAGGCGCGCGGGGCGCAGCAGCCCCCCGGACTCCGAGCGCCGCAGCTCGTGGCCCCGGCGCAGGCGGAAGCTGAAGCTTTTCCGCAGGGAGCTGAAGTTCTTCCTGGGGCCGGAGCCGCTCCAGCCGCTGCCCCCAAAGAGGTTCCAGCGGCGGCTGCCCCACAGGGAGCCCCCCCGGAGGAAGCCGGGGCTCTCGGCGGGGTGCGGCGGCCGGCCGGCGGGCAGGAAGGTCATGCTGCTGGGCCGCGGGCGCTGCGCCTCTTCGGGGCCGTCGCCCTCGGCCTCGGGGCTCTGCCTGCGGGGCGAGCGCAGCCGGAGCAGGTCCAGG
>VZRZ01007783.1:47057-57881 GCA_013398175.1 Climacteris rufus | reverse complement strand
GTGGGGCGCAGCGCCGCAGCCCCGCGTCACGGCCCGCGCTGCGGCGCGTCAGCAGCGCTGCCGCTGGAGGTGGCGGCAGGGCCGGGCTCTGCCTGCGGGCCCCACGGAGCCAGAGCCATCCTCGGCCCAAACAGGAGGAGGGAGGAGATGAAAGCATCCCCTGCCCCTGAGCAGAGGCATGTGTTCACGCTGGGTCCTGCCAGAGGCTCCGCATCCAGCACAGCAGCACCGCACAGCTCCGCTGTTGTAACCCCTTCTGATCGCCCCAGCACCCCAACCAACCTGGGCCCAAGAGACAATGCCCTCCCGCTCTCCACTGACAAACACCCACCTGCCCCACAGCCCCTGCACTTCCCCAGGGTCTCAGGATGGAGAGATGAGGCACCACTCCAGGTCTGAGCTCCGGCACAGCCCCTCACTGCCAGCTGCACCCTCGTGCCCTGCCCTGCCCTACCCTGTTGTCCATGTCCGTACCCCACTCACAGCACAGAGCCCCCGGTTTGACACCTGCCAGGCTGACTGACCTGACAAGCCCTCTTGCCATGAGAGGTGCCTCAGAGCAGCTTGCTCCCTACAGTTTCCATGGAGAGGAGGAACAGGCCCAGCCAGCAGAGAGTTAACACCAGCCGGGAAGTAAATAACAGTGACAGGAGAGCCCGACTCCAGCACCAGCTCCCTCCCTCCTCCCACACTGCACACCCCCAGCTCAGGTCCTGCCGCAAACCTCGAGCTGATGACGAGGAAATTGCCACCTTCTTCCCCCGGGATGCAGCGCTGAAGCAAACGCCTCCCTCCCACACACGTGAGGTCATGCCCATGTCACCCAGACAGGGCACAGCCACGCGTGCAGGGCACGGCCACGCTCTTGTCCACCAAGGACAGAAGCTGAGCACCAAACTGTTGCCAGCCCTCCAAAGAGGGCAGCCTGCCAGGGGCCCTGTGAGGGTGGCCATGCTGCAGATCCTGCACCCACACGCTGCAAGGCAGATGCAGGGGTGACAGATGTACAGGTGACAGATGCAGGGGTGACAGAGGTACAGGTGACAGATGCAGGGGTGACAGAGGTACAGGTGACAGATGCAGGGGTGACAGAGGTACAGGTGACAGATGCAGGGGTGACAGAGGTACAGGTGACAGATGCAGGGGTGACAGAGGTACAGGTGACAGATGCAGGGGTGACAGAGGTACAGGTGACAGATGCAGGGGTGACAGAGGTACAGGTGACAGATGCAGGGGTGACAGAGGTACAGGTGACAGATGCAGGGGTGACAGAGGTACAGGTGACAGATGCAGGGGTGACAGAGGTACAGGTGACAGATGCAGGGGTGACAGAGGTACAGGTGACAGATGCAGGGGTGACAGAGGTACAGGTGACAGATGCAGGGGTGACAGAGGTACAGGTGACAGATGCAGGGGTGACAGAGGTACAGGTGACAGATGCAGGGGTGACAGAGGTACAGGTGACAGATGCAGGGGTGACAGAGGTACAGGTGACAGATGCAGGGGTGACAGAGGTACAGGTGACAGATGCAGGGGTGACAGAGGTACAGGTGACAGATGCAGGGGTGACAGAGGTACAGGTGACAGATGCAGGGGTGACAGATGCAGGAATGATGCTTCTTAAGCCAGTCCAGACCCTGGTGCCTTAGGGAAGCCCTGTAAGACAATGCTTTGGGATGTTACCTACAGGGTGTAACACAAAATCAAGGCAGCAGCAATCACTTCTGCTCCTTGCGCCACACCCGGGCACTTCTGTGTGCACAGACATCTACACCAGTGTCCCGACTAAACCTGCAGGTGGTCTGGTACCTGGGGGCATGGCAGCCCTGCCATGGTGCCAGCCACTCCCCAGGCACTGGGCTGTTCCCAGGTACAGAGATGTTCCTAGGGAACAGGGCTGTCTCCAGGCACCAGGATGTTCCCAGCTCCCAAGCTCCTCACTGGTGATGCTCCAGCAATGGCTGCAGATATGAGCAGCTTCAGCATGATTAGGCCAGACAATGTGAAATGTCCTTGGGATTTTGAAATCCAAAGCCAAAAGGCTGTGTGAAAATTTGGTTAGAGGACTAAAGGAGACCTCCTCAGGTTCCCAAACCTTACCCTGGCTTTAAAATCCCTCCCATAACCATCATTTAAACAGTGAAAATCCTCCAGTTTATTCCAAAAGCAGCAGAGGAAAGAAATTACAAGAAAAATAGCAACTGGGTGAAACTAAAAAGCAGCAGTGGGACTCAGAGGACATGCAAATCCATATGGAGGTTAGAAGGAAAACATGGCAGGAGATGGAAGAGGCTGGAAAATCCCTCCTGCCTTGACAGGAAGGCAGAAACCCCATAGCAGCCTGCAAAGGATGGTCACAGAGCTGTCCTTTAGCTGTGACCATGGAGCTCCTTTAGCTGTGACCATGGAGTGTGGAGAATAATTCTTGGGGGTATGAAGAATGTGATTTTTTACAAGAGCAAGGCCATTTGAGCAAATCCAGACTATTCTGAATCCCCAAAAGCTTAGAGACAGAAAAACACAGTCAGGGATGCAAGAGCTTGGGAAAAGAGCCTGGGAAAGAAGAAAACTAAGATACATGGTAAAACAACTACGGATGGGAAAAGAAGGAACAATGATACATGGTAAGACAACTATGGATGGGAAAAGAGGATGAAGGAGAAGACATAGATAGCATTGTGCTGACCATTATGATGATTATTGCATTATTATATTGAGCATTGTTCTGCATGAATAGAGTTTTGTAATAACTTTTTATAAATCAGCTTATATGCACATTTTTGCTGTTAACCAATCATGTTTGCTAAAAGAAAGTATGACAATTGTAACAGAGTATAAAAGAGCTAATGAAAAATCAAATAAATGGCTTCACTTGATCATATTGATCTGGCGTGATGACCCGTGATCTCCCGCAATGGAGCTCCTTTAGGTGTGACCACAGAGCTCCTTTAACTCTGACCACTGAGCTCCTTTAGGTGTGAACACAGAGCTCCTTTAACTCTGACCACTGAGCTCCTTTAGGTGTGACCACAGAGCTCCTTTAACTCTGACCACAGAGCTCCTTTAGGTGTGACCACAGAGCTCCTTTAGGTGTGAACACAGAGCTCCTTTAGCTGGGACCACTGAGCTCCTTTAGCTGGGACCACTGAGCTCCTTTAGGTGTGACCACAGAGCTCCTTTAGCTGGGACCACTGAGCTCCTTTATCTGGGACCATGGAGCTCCTTTAGCTGTGACCACGGAGCTCCTTTAGCTGGGACCACAGAGCTCCTTTAACTCTGACCATGGAGCTCCTTTAGCTGTGACCATGGAGCTCCCTCAGACGTGACCACACCATGGACATGTTCACATGCCCAGCAGATATGGGACATTTCTGCACCCACAAGCAAAGCCCCCACCCACCCTGGCAGCAGATGGAGCCTGGGCCCCCAAGCCAGGTCTGTGCTGACCAGACAGACCTCGCACTCTTCTGGCTCTACACACGCAGCATCGCAGACACCAATGACATGAGAGTTTTGGGAAGAGCAGACCCCAGCAGAAGGTAAGACTGGAGAGGCACCAAGCTCTACAGAAAGGGAAGAAGCCCAGAATCCCAAAGGGATGTTCCCAACAGTGGTTCCCAAAGCTCTCCAAGACCACTCCTCCCTCCCTGGAAAACACGCAAAACAATTAAAGCCACAGAAAGATCCTGTCCTTCTGCCCTGTTGCCAAAGGCACCTGCTCAGGACAAGAGAGAAAGCAAAGTATTTTCAAAACACAAGCTGAAAAGCTACTGAGGCTGACAAAAACACGGGATGCTCACATGGGCCTGAGCACCCCAACAAACGCCACGGTACTGCTGCTCCCCGCTCGTCATCCTCCCAGGCAAGCACAGTGACTAACAGCATCTGCACACACGGGCACAGATTGTTTTGCCACAAACAGCAAGAGTCACTGGTGAGAACAGTGATATCACTGTATACTACCTGGAGCAGGGGGATTGCAGTGCTGCAGCCTCCAACAACTTCTCCAGGAAAGCCAAAGCAGCTTCCTCCCTGTGGACAGGCCCCAGACCCCATGGTGGAACTTCAGTGCTCACAAGCAATGCGTTTAGGGAAGGAAATATCACCCCTGGGATGTTAAAGAATGCAGACGTCACCTGGCACATGAAACTCACGTTCACAACAAACACTGCAGGTGAGAACATCCATTTCAGTGAACCCACTCACACCCCAGGTGCTGCCCCCAGGGCCTGGGGAGAACCAGAGGCAGCCCAACCCAGAGGGGTGCTAAGCCAAAGCCCCTGCTCCAGGCTGGCCAAGGGTTTGGTGTCTCCTGCTTGCACTTTGGGCCTGGAGCAGCCCCAGCTGGGAGCAGCCTCCCCAGGCCATCCCTCTCCATCAGTGCTCACCTTTACAGACCCTAGTGAGCCCACCTCTGTCTAACCCAGGCGTTTCGGGTTCCTCCCCGAGGCCTCTGCACAGAGGCAACCGCCAACCACAGCGAGCAGCAATCTCAGCACGCGAAAGCCGCAAGCCGCAGCCGGAAGGGGGGACGGGAGGTGCAGCTGCTTCTGTTCCCGCTGTCCCCGAGGCTCCAGTGCAGCCACAGCCACCTCAGCCTGCACAGGCCCACCCTCCAACGGCAATGGGTGCCACATCCCAGCCCAGGCTCCCAGGAGGGAGCAGCCCCCGCGTTGTTCTGCCCGGCTCCCACCGACCCTCACCTCGGGACTCCCCTCCCGGGCAGCGCCGAGCCCCAGCAGGGCCGAGGGGTCCCACTGCCTGACTGGGTCACCGTGGGGCACCTGCCTGACCTGACCACAGACAGCAACAACCCCTCAGCACCAACACCAACCTCCCGTGTGGCTGGGCACGAGGGGATGGCTTGGAGTGCCTCACACCACCTTGGATTTGGCAGGGAGAACCATTCTTGATGATTTTTCCAGGAACCAATGCAGACACCAAATGCTCACAGGTGAGGATGGATCCCCTGGAATCCACCCAAACCTGCTCGAGCGCAGTTTGCGTTCACAACTACACACTGAGGGCCCCAGTTCTTACTCCACATATCTCACGTTGACCATTGACTCCCAGTTCCTTCCTCAGGTCTCTCTGAACTAACCTAAATACCATAAAGAAGCTTCAAGGTATTATTTAATCACTAACACCTTTCACTAATCCCTCTGCTCGAGAGCTGCTCTCAGTGTCACAGAAAGTAGATCCCATCAAACTACGTCACTCAGCACTCACTTCCCTCCTTTAATTCTCCACTAATTCGGATTATGTCAGACAGTCCACTGCTTTCCCAGGGATCAATATCAGCCTAACTGTATCCTAAATACCTGAGTCATCCACAGATCCTGCTGAAGGCTGGCACAGCATCAGCCCACTCCAACCCCGCTCATCCTTTCACAGCCAGCTTGCAGGGAGCTCTGCAGCCAGCTCCCAGGGCTCTGGGTGCCAGCTGCCCAAAGCTGGGAATCCAAAAGCACCTGGGTTTGGCAGCTGCTGTTCAGGCCTGAATAACCATTCCAGGGAAAGGATTCCACCTCCCCAAGCAGGGATGGAGATGCTCATGCTGCTCAGCATCCCACACCCAGTGTTTCAGCCAGTACAGACAAACATCATAGCTAAAAACATCCCTGTTCCAAATAAACCTCCTGATTCCCCATAGGCACTGACCAGCTGGATGCCAATGGCCACTCATGTCCCACCCCTTTGCCCACTCCCACTTTTGATCTGTGTTCTGGAACACCAGCTCTTCCTCTGTTTAGGATCAGTGCTGTGCCAGTCCTGCTGTTCAGATGCACCACCCGCTCCATGTGCCAGGCTGGCTGCTGGCACAGCCTCCCTCATTAATGGGACTTTGGGTGGTTTGGACACAAACATGACATGACATTCTTTGGAATTACTGCATTTGCTATTTGTGTTCTCTCTCTCAAGTCCTGTGGCTCATCATTTTATTGGTTTTTTGGCTTTAGTGACACCAATCTCTGAAACCAAACTGCATGGGGTGAGCATCACCCAAACACCTCACCCAGGGACAGCATCACTGCTCCAGATCTGCAGGGCATTAGGGGGCTGTGAGGGATGGGGAACATTCTGCCCCCCTTCCCCACCCGCAGGCAATTCAGTACCCAGGAAAGGGCTGGGATGGCTCCCAAGAGATGACTCTGGTGGAGATGAAACGCTGCTGGGAACCTCCCTGGGGATGCCCAGGGCTGGCACCAGACTGGTACCACTGGTAACATCGTGACACCAGTCCCAGTAACTTCGGCGTTCACTGTGTGCTGCTTCTCACCTCAAAATGCACGGCACCATCAGGGCCCCTGTGTATTGCCTGGAGCAAGCCCTGGGCAGGGCCATGGGGTTCACACCTCCACTGGGCTCTTCAGATGCAGCTGGGGAGAACAGCACGGAGCCATCGAGGCAGGAGGAAGGGCTGCCAGGGAGGGCATGTGGCCACCACAGAGGGAGGGCTGCCAGGGAGCAAGTGCAGCCACTGCAGTAGGAGGGCTACCAGGCAGCACAGCATGCACCCCTGCACTGCAGTGTGCTCCCCAGGACCATGGTGTGCTCCCCAGGACCGTGGTGTGCTCCCCAGGACTGTGGTGTGCTCCCCAGGACCGTGGTGTGCTCCCCAGAACCGTGGTGTGCTCCCCAGGACCGTGGTGTGCTCCCCAGGACCATGGTGTGCTCCCCAGGACCATGGTGTGCTCCCCAGGACCGTGGTGTGCTCCCCAGGACCGTGGTGTGCTCCCCAGGACTGTGGTGTGCTCCCCAGGACCGTGGTGTGCTCCCCAGGACTGTGGTGTGCTCCCCAGGACCACGGCATCCCTCCCTGGGAGAGCCCTGCCCCGACAGGAGGTGGCTGCACAGCTCTGCTGCCAGCTGCCAGGTCGGCGAGCAGGAAACCTGCCCGGGCTGCAGACACACAGGGAACAGCCAGCTGGCTGCAGGGAGCTTTCAGATCCCTCCAAACCCGAACCATTCCACGATGGCATGATTCTGTGAACATCAGTTTGCTGCTCAGCAGCAATCAAAAGGCAAAAAGGGTACCAGCTGTTACTAGGGAAGGACAGAGAACAAGACAGGGAATATCCTGGTGCTCTCGTCCTGACCCACAGTCCTCACCCTCTCCAGCACTTCTGACCTCAGTCTCAAAATAGATGGAAGGAACTCGAAATGGTATCAAGAGGGGTAGGAGACGACTGACAGGATGGAACAGCTACTGTACAGGGAACCTAGAAAGGAAGATGGCACAGGGGGAGCAAAGTTTTCCATGTTGGGAGAAGAAAGGAAGAGGCCGCTAGGGAACAATTTGTTCACTGTTTCTTCCAAAGTAGAAACTTGGGGACATCACATCCAATTAGGCAGGTCCAAAGCAGAAGATTTTCTCACATAAAGCATCAGTGTGAAACGTCTCATCAGGGCTGTGGCAGCGCCCAGCAAACACACACTCAGAGGACGATTGGCCAAATCAAGGACAAAAGCTCCGTGTGAGGCTACGAAACATGAGACGGAGTGTTGAGCTCTGTGTGGGAGCAGGAAGGCACAGCAGGGCAGCAGCACAGGCCGGGCAGGGGCCAGAGGAGCCCCTCTGGAGGCAGCACAAGGAGGGGGCTCCCCTCGCCCCCCTCTCTCCCCGCACCCCGTGTGCGCAGGCCGGCAGCGCCGTGCTTGGGGCTGTCACACGGTCCCCACAGCGGCGAGGCCCAGGGCTGCCAAGCCCTGCCAAACCCACGTTCCCACCGACATTTTCCATGCTCGCTCACTGCACCGGCTGGTATTTATAGAAGTTTCAGCAAAAGCAATTCAGACACTTCCCAAAAGGAGGTTAGGGAAAAACACGGCAGCTTGGCCAAAGCTGTACATTTTTCCAGCTTTGAGTGAGGGATTGAAGAGCTGATTGACCTCCCAGCTCCAGGCTGGAGCCCAGTGCTCTAGACTTTGATCTGCCAAGTCACAGTGGGCTCTGCTCAGGACCCAGCAAGTGCTTCCTGCATCTCCAATCCCAGCATTATTCAGATGAAATCTTGGGATTATTCTCAACACCTCTATGAAAACATTTCCCAGAGAAGCTGTGGCTACCCCATTCCTGGAAGTGTCCAAGGCCAGGCTGGATGAGGCTTGGAGCAACCTGGTCTAGTGGAAGGTGTCCCTGCTCTTGGCAGCAGGTGGGACCACAGGAGCTGTAGGGTTCCTTCCAACCCAAACGGTTCTGGGTTCTGTGACCATGGAGACCGTGGGATTTCCCTCCATGTCAGCCCAAGGCTTGAGACGGGGAAGCAGAAGAAATGCCAAGGCCACTCAGGCAGATAAGAAAGCTTGGGGACCTGGGAGAGGTGGGCTGCATATCCCAGCTCCCCAGCCTCCCAAGAATGCCCAGTTTCCCTAGGCAGCTCTGCAGGGAGAGGCCTTGCTGAGCCCTGCCAGCCCCGTGTCCCCTCGGCACCACCACCACCCTGCGCAGGAGGCTGCCAGAATTAAAGTGGGTCCCATTGCAACTCTTCCTCCTCCTCCTCTCAAGCTGAACTCCAACCATCTGTGGTTTACAGTTCCAGATCTGATCCAGCACCCTCGGCCCTCCCACAGCATGGAGAGAAATCAGTACTTCTAGTGCCCAAGTCACCCAACCTACTTCTCACTCCTACTTCAGCCTGAGACCAATGACGATGACGAGGAGCCTGGGGGAGCAGGCTCAGGTGATGTCACCTCCACCCCAGATACCTGACATCACATTAGCCAACTCCCCCATTTCTGGATCCCACAGCTTCCATAGAAGACAACCCACTCAGTCGACACAGAACGAGTGACACCATCGCTCGATGCACCTGAGGAGGTTCTGCCAAGACCCTTGGGGTGAGGCAGGGCTTCCAGACACTTTTCTGAAGGCAGGAACCCAGGCTGCTGTGTAAGGGCAGCTATGTGTCTTCCCTTGCAGACAGACACGATCGTGGGAGCGAACAAGGGCCTGCAGCTCCGAAGGACCAAAGAGCTGCCACCTCAGCCTCACATCTTAATCACAAGATCATTCTATTTCCATGGAAACGGCAGAATTAGAGACTTCAGTGGAACGACAATTACCAACGTTGGGAATTTAACTGTTAAACCTGTCACACTCCCATCCCCAGTGCCAGGAGAGGAAACGGCGTTTCCCCACGTCACTGCCCTGCCCGCGGCCCCAGCACCACAGCCAGCCATGCCCAGGTGTTTGCTCCTGCTTCCCTCCACAGCCAGCTGGGTCTGCAGAAAGTCTCCCGTGTCAGCACATCAGGAGATGGAAGCTCCCGCTGATGGTGGCTCAGTCCAGTGCCGGCTTGTCCGATCCTGGAGGACGCGCAGTGATCCTGCTGACCAAGGCTTTCCCAGTGCCTCAGCAGCAGGAAAAGGCTTGATGTGCTCGTGAGTCACTCAGGGAATTACGGGATGGCTCCAGGGAGCACCGGCCCATTGCCTCCCAGGGCAGGCCCTTTCCCTGTCACAGAGCAGCACCACAGGGGCTCTGGTCAGCCTGAGGACAGTGCAGAGCTGCAGTGCTAACTGCCATCACTGGCACAGGGTACCCTGTCTCACCCTGTCCCCCTCCACTCTCCTCATTCCACACACAGCCACAAGTCTTTCCTGAAAGCACCTGAAAGGACCTGGCAGCCCCATGAGACTCCCCAGAGTTGTATCTCGGGTCTGCAGAATACCACAGTGTAAACCACCACCCCCGGAGCATCAGCAAGGGTATTGAGATAGCTCAGGGGAGCTCCCTGTGCCCAGGAAGCCCTCAGGTAACACAGACTCACCTCCCAGAAGAGAAGAGTTGCCCCTCTGCCTTCTGCCCAGCCAGGGGTCTACTTTGAGGGGTCACTGCCCAAAATCCCCATCAGGTGCTCCATGCCTTGGCCCTGTGGTCAGCAGGACCACCAGCTGACAGGCCCAGGCCTCCCTGGCTGTTACACCCGATCCAAGGACTGAAATTGCTCAGCCCATCTCTGATCACGTACCACCACACAGACCAACAGTCAGACAGTAGGCAATGTGCTGATGGAGAGACATTTTCCATGGCACGTGCATTCCACTGCCTTGTCCATGCCTGGAAGACACCGGACACCTGGCCACAAGCCACGCTCCTGCCATGATTACAGACACACTTCTAAAGCCCTTCCTGCAGGTCAGGACACTGCTGTCCAACCTCAAGGAAAGCGACTTCCCACCCACAGAAATCCCAACCCTGGTCCGAGAGCTCAGACCTGAGGCAGCTGGAAGGAAGTCATCTGCTGCACCGGAGTCTGTGGGACACAGCAAGTGCCTGCTCCAGCAGGAGCTCACATGGAGCCATCCCCACCCTCAGGCTGGCAAGGCTCCAGGGCTAAAACTACTTCTACAGCTGATCTCTCATGAAAGCAGGGTGTGCTCCAGGCCAAAGTCTCTTCCAGCCTCTGGAGAGAACTTCCTGGGGCACAGCAGCACACACCTGCCTGCCCGGACTACCTGTACAGACAGGTACCAGCAGGAAGAGCAGCTGTAACCTCTGGTCCATCCTGCTGCTCTGCACATGGAGCCCGTGAGCATCCTGAACCCTGCAGTCACCCGGGCGAGCTCCTCGTGCCGCACAGGCGGTGCTGCTGCTGCTGCTGCTGCTCCGTGTCCCCCGTGGCCCTGGGCAGCAGCTGTGGAGGGGACCCGGACAGGTCACACCGACCTGGGCTCACCCACGCCGCAGCTCCGGCTGGGCTCCTCGCCCTGCCTGCAGCCCGTGTGCCGGGGCTGGGAATGGGATGGGGATGGGCTGGGGCTGGGGCTGGGGATGGGATGGGGCTGGGAATGGGGCTGGGAATGAGGCTGGGCTGGGGC
>VZRZ01007783.1:32338-46844 GCA_013398175.1 Climacteris rufus | reverse complement strand
CGGGGCCGGGGCCGGGGATGGGGATGGGCTGGGGCCGGGCCGGCAGCGCGGTGACTCAGGCGCCGGAGCCCTCGGCACAGGGGAGCTGCGGCTGAGTCACCACACGGCCGCTGACTCACTCGGCCTCGGCCACGGCCACGGCCACGGCCGGCACACGCGGCTCCAGCGGCAGCGCTGCTCACGGATGTGCTGCTGCCAGCAGCTCCCCAGGAGCTCTGGCACCGGGCAGGGGCAGACCCGGCAGTGCCATGGGCAGGGATGTCCCGGGCCACCAGCGGTGCTCCAGAACACCGAGCAGGGGTGCCGGCGCTGTCCCCACACACAGCGTGGCCCTGCTGTGGGGGCCCTGATCGCTGCAGACCGGGGGAACCCTCAGCCTGCCCACTGCTGCCACTGCCCTGCCGGCTCCGGTGCCCAGCCCAAGGCTCACCAAGTGCCCACACAGCCACCCGCTTGTCAGCCTCACCACCCCCTGCCCGCAGCACAGGGCAGCCCAAGGGTCAGGCTGTGTCGGAAGCGTGGCCTGTCATGGAATCACACAACCATTTCAGGTCGGAAAAGCCCTCAGAGACCATCGAGTCCAAGCGTTCCCCCAGCACTGCCAAGGCCACCACTAACCACGTTCCCAAGTGCCACATCCACATAGTCAGGGCACAGGGACATGTCCTTTGGTGCAGGAGGACCAAGGGGACCTTACCTGCCCTGTCCCTCTGGCCACTGCACCCTCCTCACCTGGAGGAAGCTGTCTACCACATACTTCAGCAGTAAAGTAACCCAAATTCTCACTAACTGTACTTATTTTAGTGTGCCACCTAAATCTGGCAGCGCCGCTGCACTCTGGGACCAGCAGAAGTAGCTCAAGGAGAGGAGGGGACGCGGTGTTAGGGCCAGCGCTGTGAGGAGCCCACCAGGCCCGGCCACGGGCACAGCAGGAGCCAGAGACCGTGGGGGCAGCAGCAGGACCCAACACCTGCAGAGGGAAGCAGGGCAACCTGGGTTTTCCCACGGCAGCTGTGGCTGCCCCATCCCTGGAAGTGTCCAAGAGCAGGTTGGACAGGGCTTGGAGCAACCTGGGATAGTGGAAAGTGTCCCTGAGCACTGAAAGGGGGTAGAATGGAACGGGCTGTAAAGTCCCTTCCAACTCAAACCATTCCAGGATTCTAAGACCCGGTTTAGGGCTTTTGCTGTGGTTTGGGTTTCTACATCTCCGTAATACTTGATCAGACAGCCCAAACGCCAACACTACAAAAAAACACCAGGACAACAATTCAGCCAAAAGTCCTGAACCAGCCTGGAGGCAAGTGACATCCAAACTGCCCAAAAAAGGGTGAGAAGTAGGAAGAAAAGAGGAGGAAACAGATGTCAATGAGATCTCGAACGCAGGAAGTATCAAAAATGGTGTAGGAAGCTGAAGCCTTCAGGAAAACAAGTCTCTAACAATGCTGAGAGCAGCAGGAAACAGCTGCACGGAGCACAGAGCTGCACCGGGAGGCACAGCTCTCCGGGGCTGGGCTCTGCTGGGCCCCGCACGGACAGCACCAGAGGCACCGACCCAAACGCTGGGGAGGAGCAAACAGACAAATGCACAATGACAAAACCATTCACAGAAACAATTTTTAAAATGTCGTTAAAAAACTGTAACTGTAATTTAAAGGCACAAGCAACCTGAATGCAGAGGTGCGAGAAAGAGTGAGAAAGAGAGAGGAAGAGTGAGGAAGAGTGAGGAAGAGTGAGGAAGAGCAAACTCACTGCTGCTCATGCTAAGTTTTAATAAAAATTGAAATAACAGACATATTCAGGAATGGCTGGAACAGAGCAAAGTGACCTCACACCCCCCAGCAGCCCTTGCTGACACCAGTGCCAGTGGGAAGGGGAACCCCCGACCTCTCTCGCTGTCCCACTGACAGCAGTCCCTGGGAAGGGGATGGAGTCAATGGAACCAGATGTTTTACAGCTGATTTTGCTCCTCCAGGTGAGTCAGGTGTTGTTGACACACGGTTTGACTGGATAACCTTGAAGGTCCCTGCAGCCCAAACTGATCCATGGTTCCATGACACAGACAACTCTGCCCATGTTTGCATGCCCACATACCCCATTCCCATACAACATTCCCTCTATAATCCATCACTTTGCAAAGTCATTAACAACAAACACAGTAGGAACTGGCTACAGGGCCAGGCTCAGAACAGCCACACTAACAGGTAAGATGATTTCAGTGACACCTGGAGACTTACCAGCAATGTTGGGAAGCTCCAGGCAACCTGGAAAACATGCTTGCTATGCCAGCTCCAAGAGAGGTGAAGTGGCAAATGCCAGGAATGCTGGGACAGTCAGATCCCCCAGCCCCAAACCACAGACCACGTCCTTTGGGGGCCATTTCCAACACAGGAGAAATGACTGGGTGACCAGGAACCAGGTGGGTGACATCACCCACCCTCAGGAGGGGTAAGGTGGATGTGCCAGACAACTGAGCTTTAATGACCCTTAAGGTTCCTCCCAACCCAAACCACTCTGGGATTTCATTAAAATGAGCAGCCAGCAGAGAAAGGAGTTGGATTTACAGTTCATGGAACTGTGGCTGGGTCAAGTGGGAGCACACTGCCTATAATCTGATTATTTTCATTTTAAGAACACTGGGTAAGTAAGAGCCATAAAAATTCTTTGGAAACCACAGGAAACGAACTCACAAAGAGACTTTTAACGAGCATTATGCAATTAACATCCCAAAAAGAACATCAAGAGATAACTGATGAAGAAGTAACAGTAAACTTATTGCAGAAAAACATTCAGGTAACAAAGTTTTATTTAGTCCAATCTAAAGAAACAAGTGCGAAAATGGAACTTTAAAACAGATGAATGCAAATTGGGAATTAAATGGGAACTATCACCAGCTGGAGGAATTAATGACTGGAACAACCAACTGAAGAAGCAGTGGTTGGGCTCCCTTCAATTGCTGCCCAGGGAGGGTGTGAAGATCTCCAGGAATGGGGGATCCAAGACCTTTCCAGCCAGACAAAGTCCTTCCCATTGCCTGGATGGCAATGCTGTTAAGCTTAAAAGGGGGGTGATGATCCCGTTTATCAGTTCTTGACACATGACCAGTAACAGGCCAGACACTCCAGCACCTGTGTTTAAAACCAAACCTCACAAACCCCACAGACCCTGCAAACCAGCTGACTAAGCCCAACACACATTTGGGCATTTTCTCCTCCAAGAGGAATATTTCAGTCTCCCCCTTCACCTCTCACCACCACAGCTCCCCAAACACCTCGTCACCTTGTGCAACCCGCTCCCCAAAACCCCACTGGGCACCTCCCATGCCCGTTCCTCACTTGACCAGGCCATGTGCCATCTTGTCCTTGACTTTCTCTTAGATTCTGTCTAACTCAATCTCCACATCTTGCAGTCTATCAGAGCATCATTCAACCAACCCCCTGAGGGAAGCTGGCAGGAGGAGGCAGAGCAGGAAACAGACTGTCCAGAAGTTCTTACAGCATGTGGGAGGAAGGACAGCAAACCACAGAGACGCCACCAATGCAGGTATTTCCCAGAGAGCTGTGAATTCCCCAGCACTGGAATTGTTCAAGGCCAGGTTGAACAGGGCTTGGAGCAACCTGGTCTAGTGGAAGGTGTCCTTGCCCAGCACAGGAGGTGGAACTAGATGAGCTTTAAGGTCACTTTCAACCCAAAGCATTCTGGAATTCTATGTTTATCAAACTCCATAGGCAAGATCTTACTGGAAACAAATCCACAAGGAAAAAAGAAAAAGATAAAACAATTACAAAAAGCATTTGGGTCCCTGAAAGAGCAGTGATGGTACACACAGAAATCACCCTGGTGCAGAGGGAACTAGTTTGGTAGGAGACCAACTTGGCTCACCCAAGCTCCATATCGGGCTTGGCACAGGAAGGCATGCACAGGGAAACTGGAAATGAGGTCAGATTAATAAGGATAAAGATAAAGGAGTGGCAGCAGCAGCCCTGCCTGAGCCCAGAGCAGCTATGCAAGGAGTGAGAGGTGACCAGCAACAAACAGCAAAACCAGAGGTGACTCCCAGGCACATCAGGGACCAAAACCATAGCACAGGAAAGCTTGGCCTGTTCCACGGGGGACAGAGAAGACACTGAGGAATGACACTGAGGACAGGGGGGTTTAAGCCTCTTTGTGTAAGTGCCCATGACTAAGAGCAAAGAGGGGGCCAGCACAGGCAGAGGCCAAAGAACTCACTGAAACTTCCAGCAAAAAATGCAATGTCAGATGTCTTACATGGGCAGATGGTGACAGGCCAAGGGGTGATAGTTTTAAATTAAAAGAGGAGATTTAGATTAGATATTGGGATTAAATTCTTCCCTCTGAGGGTGGGGAGGCCCTGGCACAGGGTGCCCAGAGAAGCTGTGGCTGCCCCATCCCTGGCAGTGTTCAAGGCCAGGCTGGATGGGGCTTGGAGCACCCTGGGACAGTGGAAGGTGTCCCTGCCTGTAGTGGTACAGCTGATTGCCCAAAAACAGGTGCAGGACCTTGCATGTGGCCTTGCTGCACTTCATGGGGGTCCCTCTGGGTGCTCCTCTGTCAGGGTCCCTCTGGGTGCTGTCCCTGCCCTCCAGCCTCTCACCTGCACCCCTCAGCTTGGTGTCACCTGCAAACACACCAAGGGTGCACTCTGTGCCACTGTCTGTGTCACTAATAAAGATATTAACCAGCACTGGTCCCAGTATGGACCGGGGTGGACAGGGCTCGTTACTGGTTTCCATTTGGCCACCAACCATAACCCTTTGGATGTGGCCATCTAGGCAATTCCTCACCCATCCAACAGTCCACCCACCAAACCCACCACCCTCCAAACTCTCTCCAGTCTCCTGGGAAGGTGACTGATGTCACTTACAGGCCTTCATTTCCCAGGAGGACAGACATCCCAACCCCAGGATCTCCCACTTGCCCTTTCCTGTCTCATCAGGGGACTGCACAAGGCTGTTCCTGCCTCACCTGCAGATTCTGGGCTCTTCTAGACCCTGAAGCTGCTCTCTCAGGAACCAAAGTAGTCACAACACCTTGTCCTTGTTGATCCCAGCAACTCTTTTATCCTCTTTTTTCTCCTTCTGGTTCTCTACAGCTTTTTTCACCAGCCTCAGACAGACTATCCCCACTCTCCACCTCCAGTGTTGCTGTTTTTCGGGTGTCTCACATGGCTCTGCCCATATCACCTTCCCTTCTTCTTCCACGCTTCCTCCAGCCAGCCTTTAATTTAACGCCATCCCTCAGCTCTGTGTGATGATTCATAGTTCTGCTTTTCTATTCCTGGACTGTCTCCTGTCCAAAATGAAGTCTCAGCTTCTTTTCCCCTCCAGCATTTCAAGTGTGCACCCACAAGCCCAAGCTTCACATGATTAAAGAGAGCTGTTGCTAATCCCAGCTTTGTCCCCTCTCCCCCCCAAGCCCTTGCTGTTCAGGGACTGGGGACGTCACTCAGACCCTGTCTGGGACTCCAGGACATGACTGAGACAGTAAGAGTTCGTGGATGCTCCTTTCCCTCTCCTCTCTTCTCATCCTGGCTGTCCCTAAACCCCTGCAGAGCTACACAAGCTCCAGACCCTGAAACCTCCTTGTCCCCTGGCCATGCCTCCAAAGGCCCCCAGTGTCCACTCTGCACTGGCTGCTTTGGCCCTTCTCCCCAAAAGTGCCTATAACCCACAGAATCCTGCCTCATCCCTATTCAGCCACAACAGTGCTGCTGCTCTCTCTCCAGCAGGCGAACGCTCCCTCTGAATCCCCCTCCAGGCCCTCCTCTTCTGTCACGTCAACCACGAGCTGTGTGCCTTCACCCTCCCAAACGCCTCATTCCATAGCAACCATCCTTCCTCCACTGTCTTCCTCCCAAGCCCTGGCAGAAGCTCCACTTCCCAGCTGCTGAATTCCAGCAAACACCTCCCTGCTTCCTCCTGTTTGTGCTTCATGTTGGAAAAGCTCTATATAAACCACCTGAAATCATTTTATTCGCCTCTTCCAAAGAGCTCCTCGCAGCTCCCCCGAGCTCTGTGCCCCCCAGGAACACCCAAACCGCCCCAGGTGAGGTGGCTGAGCTGGGAAGTCCATGTCCTGACACATCCTTCCCTGCCCCACAGTCTCTGTGCTCCCCACACGCCCATCAGCACCCACCTCTCACTTTTGACTCCAGTCCAAGCCCTCCACAGCAGGGCTGGTCCTGTCCTGCACTCCCACACACAGGACCCGACCAGATGAGGCTCCAAGGAGTGACTGCAGTGAAAAACCAGGAGCAGGAGCAGCTTCTCCCACGGAACTGCTCATGAGCAGAAGGGCCACAGCACCGTGAGCCCTGCAGCACCCAGCTCCTGCCAGGAACAGTGCTGGCCTTGGCCACGCACCACCAGCATGGCCTTCTGCATGGACGTGTGAAACACAAAACGCTTTGGGGGAAAAGGACCCTAAAGCCTATCCAGTGCAACCCCTGCCATGGACAGGGACACCTTCCACTCTCTCATCCACCCTGGCCTTGGACACTTCCAAGGATGGGGCAGCCACAGCTTCTCTGGGCAACCTGTGCCAGGGCCTCCCCACCCTCCCAGGGAAGGATTTCTTCCCAATATCCCATCCATCCCTGCCCTCTGGCAGTGGGAAGCATTGCCCCTTGACTTGTCACTCCAGACCCTTGTTCGAAGTCCCTCTCTGAAGGCCAGACCCCTTTTCCCTACCACAGGAGTCGCTGCTGGGGCAAACACCCCAAGCTGCACAAAACCAAGAGCAGGAGCACGGAGCCCACGGCGGGCACCGGGGCCGACAGCCCAGGCTGCCCCCATGGCAAGCCCAGCCAGCGGCTCCCAGCCCGGCACTCCTGACCAGCACAACCTGGCCCGGATTTCAGCTGCAGCAGCTGGGAGTGAGGCACAGAGCCCCGAGGCTGGAGGGGATTTCATCACCATCGATCACACGGCCAGAACCAGATCTCACACATGACCCGGGGCAGGAATTCCCCAGTGACTCACAGAGTGCATGCAGCCCCACAGCAGTCAGGCACCCGGGACAGATGCAAACATCCCTTTCCCTCTGCATGCCACGAGCTGGGTCACTCTGCTCTGTCTGCAAATCTGTTTCCTCAGGATCTGTGGGCATTCAGAAGCCGTACAGTTTGACTGTAACTGGACAGCAGGTCTGAAAGTCACTGGGGCAGGAGAGGCGAGCAGGCACACAACAGCTCTTATCAGACAAACCTCCTTCCAGGAGGGAAGCGGCTAAAATGACCTTAATTTTTAGCTTTCCTGCCCCAGAAGATTTCTTGCACTCACTCCATCCCTTCAGGAAATCCACCTGAACAGGCACGTGCAGGCTCCATGCTCCCAGAGCTGCCTGGAGCTGCAGGAGGTGGCAGGAGTGAGACCACAGGTGCTTCTTCCAGGAAGGGCACTGCAGGCAGGAACACGATGGACATGGATTCCCACTCCCTGCAGCTGCTGTACAGGGAGACAACTTGCAGTAAGTCAAAAAAATCAGATGCCAAAGAAGGAAGGTGGGATCACAAGGAGAAAAGGCCTCCTCCTGCCAGGGAGGGATGCAATAGGAGCATCACGGTACTGCCAAGGTGCCCATCAAGGTGCAGAGCTCTGATCCCAGGCTGGGGCAGCTCTTGCATGCCTCAGTCCCCAGCAGCCCTTCAGCCCACGGCTGCTCCTCCAGACCATTGGCCACTGCCTACCCCCACCACATCCATGCCAGCTAAGAGAGGATTTTAGCCCAAAAGCTGCACTCCATTGCCCCTGGCACCAGAGCACCCAGGATTCCCCAACGTGGGACCATCCCACGTCAGCCAGCCCAGCTGGAAACACAGGTCAGGAGCAGATCAAGCATCATTTAGATCTAATTTGGTCACCCAAATTAAGCAGAAGTCCCATCACTAGCTCAGAACAACCAGCCTGGATGCATCCACACTTTTCATTCCCATCTCAGTGAGACTCCAGAGAAGGTGAGAGCCCAGCACTGCCTGACACTGGAAGGTGTCTGTGCAGAAAGTGGACAGGCTCTGTCAGGAGCCCTGGGAAAGCTCTGGAAAGCCAATGGCAACTCAGTGACTCACAGCCAACTACCCCAAGCTGGCCCCACTTGCACTGCTCCCACCCAAGCACAGCAAGAATGCACAAGGGCTCACCCCCCACGCCCTGCAGAGGCAGCTCTGGGCACAGGGTCACCGCTGTCCCCGTTCCAGCAGAGGCCCGTGGCAGCGGGACGTCGCTGCTTGGAACAGCAGTCGCTGCAGAACATCCCTACACTGGAAAAGGCTCTGTGAAACCAAGCTGTGAAACTGCTGAGAAATGTGGAGTTTATGCTGGGACACAGGAAGGGAGAGAACCACCAAGGACTGACACCACACCGACGCCCAGCGAGCACAGGGAGGCCAGCCAGGGTCCGGCCAGACACCCGGAGCGTGTCCCTGGGACGGGCACCGGCTCCCAGCTGCCCCCCAGCTGCTCACTGCTGGGGCTGTGGTGGTCAGGAGATGTGGCACACGGAGCTTGGCCCCGGGCTCTGGCACAGCTCGGATCAGCACAGTCCAGGCCTGTTCTGCCTCCCCTGGCCCGAGCACGCGTGCCCCTCCTCGTCGCCTGCACTCACGCGGGCACACACGGGTGGCTGAGAACTGACTGAACCAAACCCCACGCACACTCTGCTCCTGCCAGAGCAGCTCCTGACCACAGGGAGGGGTAGGTGGAGCCACCAAGGAGGAAGAGCTGCACTGTCCCTGCCCGCAGCAGCCATGCTTGTGTTGGATCAAGGGAACTGCAACCGCAGCCACAGAGATTCCCAATGCTCTCCTGAGCCCACCCCCAAATCCCGCTCTTCCCCCATGTACCTTCACATGCCCAGATTTTCCTCTTTAGCCACAGTGCTGACTTCTTGCTCCCAGAGCAAGAACCTTCTCCCTCACCACAGCACCTGCAAAAGCATCCTGCTCAGCCTTCAGCCATCTCTAGCCTTCCTCCCATCTCTCATATCATCCTCACCATCTCTCCCAACTCCTATCAATCAGGGCATCAAGCAATAGCCTTTACTGATTTTCTGACTCTTCCCCAAGACCAGATTCTCCAGCTGTAAGCTCAGCAAGGTGAGAACTGCACATGGCAAAGATGCCTCCCAGTGACTTGGGCCATGAAATAAAACTCCATAAAAACAGGGGATGTATTTGTCCAAGCGTGCTAAAGGCCCCTTCAGCTGTGCTTTGGCTCTGCCCATCACTCCTGAGGCCAAGGTCCCCTGACCAGAATCTGCTCCAGGACTCTTTCCAGGCAGATCCTTTCTCTCGTGCCACTCACGCCAAGCACTGGCACCGTGAGATGCTGAGCAGTGCCAGCCCTGTTGACAACCTCAGCCAGGCCAGGACACGTGCAGGGGTAGAGGACCCAGGACTCTCCCATGCCAGCAGGTAAGGCAGCTCAGGAAGAACTTCCCAGTACCCTTAGGAGACTCTCCTGGGAATCTGCCCCGAGACCCACCACCCCACACCCGAACAACACAGAGTGTAGGATCAGAACAGGAGCTGCTCCAGGGCTGGAGCCCCTCTGCTCTGCAGCCAGCCTGGGAGAGCTGGGGGGGCTCACCTGGAGCAGAGAAGGCTCCAGGGAGAGCTCAGAGCCCCTGCCAGGGCCTAAAGGGGCTCCAGGAGAGCTGCAGAGGGACTGGGGACAAGGGCCTGGAGTGCCAGAACAAGGGGGAATGGCTTCCCACGGACAGAGGGCAGGATAGATGGGATATTGAGAAGGAATTTTTCCCTGTGAGGGTGGGGAGGCCCTGGCACAGGGTGCCCAGAGAAGCTGTGGTTGCTCAATCCCTGGAAGTGTTCAAGGCCAGACTGGATGGGGCTTGGAGCAACCTGGGACAGCGGAAGGTGTCCCTGCCCATGGCAGGGGTGGAAGAAGATGGTCTGTAACCCAAACCATTCTGTGGTTCTATGATTTGTCCAGCTTCTCATTTTTGTGCTCTTTTAGCCACTTTTGCAGTTAACTTCCAGCAAACTTGGAGACCACAGTGCCAGAGGAACCTTGCCCTGAACACAAGGGGCAGTACAGGGATGCCCAGCACGTCCAGCCCCAACCCCAGAGCAGGGATGTGCCGATGGCTTTGGAGTTTGCAGCTCCCTCCACGGCACCCCAGCACCACGGCCTGTGGTTTCCCAGCCCTCAGGAACTCACAGGCACACACAAACAGGGCAATTCTGCAGAGGTCATGGAATTAGCAGGAAAAAGCTGGCTAAGCAAAATGCTCTCCTTCCCAAAGGGTGTAATTTACTCGAGGCTGATTCAGCGCAGTGAGGACACGGTGAGCCCTCTGTGCGGCCTGGCAGCGTGGGGCTCCCTGAGCCCAGCAGGACTGCAGGGCTCAACAAGAAGGGTCCTCATCTTCCTCCAGAAGATCCTGCATCAGTGGCAGCTCCTGCTTCAGTCTGCTTTGTGATTTAGCACACCAGGAGCCAGCGTCAAAAGATGTTGGAAAACGATGGTGCACGGAGCTGGAAGACTTGTGCTGGAACTGAACATAATGATGAGGTTCAGCCAATTTAACTCATCAGAAAGAGAGACAGCAAAGTGACCTCATTAACTGGTACAAGCGGCTTTCAACATGAAAATACCCAGTATCAAAGCAGTCCTTCCTCAGAGAGAAATGCAAAAAATACCCAAGATGTTGGAGATGCCAGCTGCAAAAGTGACGCCAATCACTGACAGCAAGACAGGTAATGATGGAGGAAACTCCTGAGGCAGAGAGGCCCAGGGCTGTACCTCCAACAGACCTTAGCCAGAGGCCTTGTATTTTAAGGGTAAAATCCTGGGATGGCTGTTTACGCCAAGTGACGCAAGGGCCTGTGCTGGCCTCACATCCAGCCAACAGCCAGGCCCTGGAGTGATGCAGAGCTGGCAGTGGGGCAGCCCCTGCCCAGCAGAGCAGATGTGCAGCTCACGGACATCCAGGCTGCTCCCAGCCACCACAGACATTCTGCAGGGCTTCCCTCAGCCCCAGCCTCCGCCAGAGCAGCTACAGCTGCAGATTGGAGAGGAGAGCTTTCCCAAACTAACTCTGCTTCTTTAAACTGCAGAAAGGAACCCACATGGGTTTAGAGGCGTGTGGGAGGGGTGAGGAAGGACAGTGAAGGGAAAAACGTGCTCCAGGTAGAACTGACTACAGAGATTTCGGCTCCTGCTCCCTGACCACCAAGTGCTCACCATGGCTCAAGCTGTGCCCATGCTCTCCCAGAGAGCTGAGCTTTAGGTGTGCTGCAAGGCATGTGCAGGACCACCAATGCCAGAAGACAATTCCCACCATCTGGCAAAAGCTCTGTTGAGGGAATCTCACCTACTTCTCCTTATCTCCACCTCTCCCTGCTGCCTTCACTGCTTTACACACCCAAAAGACCTCTGTGTAACCATCTCTTCATCCCCATATCATGACCTTCTTTTGCTATTCCACCTTCCTGGTGCCGTCTCTCCCATCCATCCATGGATCTGTGCTGGTTCCTGTGGACCCGTGCCACTCACATCCTGTCCTGCACGTCCCTCAGGTAACCCCTGCACCAGAGACATCGCTCCTCCTCCTCAAACCCCCATTCTGGTCACTGCTCAAAGTTCATTTCTAGGAAAGAAATTAAGCGCTGTGCAATTACTGCTCTAATTACAAACTCTATTAATACAGTTTTGTCTGTAGCCTGTCCTAGAGTTGCAACATGGGAGGTCACATTTACTGCGAGGAGGGGCTGCATGAGCCCAGGTTGGTGTCATTTTGCTTTATGCAGATATGAAATCTTTTATGGAACTCGGCAGCTTGCAGCAGTCTCCGCGACTTGGCAAGGAAAGCCTGGGATGAGGGAATCGTTTTTTGCAAGCCCCCTGAAAATCTGTCCAAATTTGGTGGTTAGAAACTACCAAAAATCTCCAGGTCCTGTCTGTGATGTAGCTGATGCTGGCGACCAGCCCAACCCACCCTCTCCCCACAGCCCCAGTAACCCCCAGCCCCTCTGCCCCCATCAGCTCCAAATGCAGCTTCAGCTCAAGGAGGAGACCAAAACAGAGCAGATTTTCCTTTCTTCCCGTGGTGGCACCACCGAGGCCGACCCATGAGCAGGAGCAGCTGGCTCTCACCCCGCTGTGGGCTCCAAACTCCTTGGGAAAGGCTCGATCCCCAAGCCCGGGGGGCTGGCAGGGCTCTGGCTGCAGCAGCCCCCCAACATTCACTCCACCCCCCTCCTTGGCAGCACCACAGAGCCAGAGCCCCCCGGTTCTGTACAGCTCTGGCAACACCCCAGCTCCAGCGCCGGCACGGCTGTGACAGTGACAGCCCCACAGTGACACCCTGGCCCCAGCTGAGGGTGGGCAGCTTGGAGTCACTGCCCCCACTGCAGCACAGCACTGCCTCCACTCTTCCCTTTCAAAAATGAAGGAATTGCCTACAGGAAAGGAGTCTGGCAGAAGGACATGAGCAAGTCCTGCAAGACCCGGTGCTCCAGCGTTAGGAAATTGAATTTGGGGTTTCACTGGCAACTTCCGTCATGGATTTTCAGACCATGAGCCATTGTTCCGGTCACTAACTCTGATCTTCAGACAAGGAACATCAACAAACAAAACCCCCTTCCAGACATTTCTGTATCAAGCCCCAAATCCACAGTTTAGACGGAAATTCCCTTCCAGACCCAGGCACTCCACAGAATGATAACATCTCCAGCAAAGCTCTTCCAGCCATTAATTACCCCTGTTAATTCATTCACCCACACCTGCTAACGGGTCACAGGTAACTTCGTAATCACAGCACACTTTTCACTGGGATTTATCCCAGTGCCCGGCAGGTAATAGGGGAATGGCGCCCAGATAAGGAAATCTGTGGGATTCCTGATACAAATCCACAGGGAAGGCTCAGAGGAGACAGGATGGGGCTGTGGCTTGAGCAGGCAAAGCCCCCGAGGACACACAGCCTCTGGCACTGTCCCACAGCCCTGTGGACACCAGGTGAGCTCTGCCACAGCCAGCCGGGCACAGGGTCACACAGGGCACTTGGGGAGCCCCCCAGCAGAATGAGAGGCCGGTGTGTGTGTGTGTGTGTGTGTGTGTTCACACCTTCCCCAGCAGCAGGAGGAACCACGCACCAGAGGAGTTGCTAAGAGACGCGCACGCCTCCCGCCAACGTGCCCAGCACCCGCTCCCGCGGCCGGGGGCGCGGCACGGGACACGCGCTCAGCACCCCGGGCTCGGCGTCCCCGCAGAGGGACAGGGCAGGGACAGTGCCCAGCATGGCTCTGCCCACGCAGGTCACCCTGTGGCCAACTCAGGCACGGCCCTGCCAACAGCTCCTCTGCCCACTGTGCAGGAATCGCCCCCAGGATCACATCATGTCACCGGTGACCTCGGGGCTCCCACCACAGTCACCATCAGAGGCACAAACAAGGGAGAGCTGCAGGAGCCCCACGGGAAGGGGTGCAGGACAGTCCTCCCCCACCAGTCCACCGTGACTCCTCCAGTTGGACCGGTGGGACCCTGATGTGTCGGACTGAGCCACCGCCACAACATGTGCCAGCCCTGTTCCCACCCCTCTCCAGCCCGAGTCCCTTACCTCTTCCCCTCAAATTCCATCAACCCAACAGGATGAAGACCTCCACAGAGGTGGAAAGGTCCCTCCTCTGACTGGTTTTACTTCTGCCCCGTCTTGACCCCACCGAGTGTTCTTTGCCCTTGCACCATGAGGCCGATGAAACAAATTCTGGGATTTACACTCCCTCAACCTATGCAACCTTTCAGATTCTTGTTACAGTCCATCTTCCTTCCCTCATTTCCACAGAAACCCACAAGGACCAAAGTGGGATGCAGGCCCCTGGAGAAGTACCCAGGCTGCCACCCCCATGCAGCATCACCTTGGTGGCCAGCACCCCTACAGCAGGACCACTGCTCCCCAAAACCACCTCGTGTGCCCCTGCAGCGACATTCCTGGCATAAGGCAGCAGGAACAGAGCTGAGCACGCTGCCAGCACCTAGTGGGGACAACAAAACCCAGGGCAGGGAAACAGCAGTGCTTGGCAGGCACTGAGCCGGACGGGGGCTCCTCACAGAGACCAAATGAGCCCATGGCCCTGCAGCTTTCCCTGCCGTGGGCCAGCTGCAGAAACCTGGAGATCTGGGCTCACCGAGGGCAGAGGGACCCTTAGCCTGGGGGGCTGCGAGAACATCCCGGCCCACAGTGGGCTTCAGCACAGCACGATGAGCCTTCCCCTCCCCTCAGCTCCACCGCAGCCTGTCGGCTCCACCGCAGCCCCTCGCCCATCCTGGCCTCCAGCTCCATCCGAGTCTCCCAGCTTCATCGCAGCCCTCTGCTCCATCCCAGTCCCGCAGCTCCACCCCAGTCCCCCAGCTCCATCCCTGTCCCGCAGCTCCATCCCAGTCCCGCAGCTCCATCCCAGTCCCCCAGCTCCATCCCAGTCCCGCAGCTCCATCCCAGTCCCGCAGCTCCATCCCAGTCCCGCAGCTCCATC
>VZRZ01007782.1:10174-132781 GCA_013398175.1 Climacteris rufus | reverse complement strand
CAGCCTATTCCAATGCTTGGCCATAACAACGAAAAAACTTTCCTAGTATCTAGTCTGAATATCCTGTCTCAGCGTAAGGCCTTTTCCTCTGTTCCTCTCACTGCAGGCACAGTAGAACCCAGCCCCCACCTCACTACACCCTCCTTTCAGGAAGATGCAGAGCTATGAGGTACCCCNACCCTCCTTTCAGGAAGATGCAGAGCTATGAGGTACCCCCTGAGCCTCCTGTTCTCAACATTAAACAAACACAGATCCCTCAGCTGTTCCTTATAAGACATGTTTTCTAGTCCTTTCAGGAGCCTTGCTGCCCTTCTCTGGACATGCTCCCTCACCTCAAAGTCCTTTTTGAAGTGAGGGGTCCAGAACTGAACACAGGATTTGAAGTGCAGCCTCACCAGTGCCAAGTGCAAGGTCCCGGTCACTTCCCTAATCCTGCTGTCCAGGATGCCATTGGCCTTCTTGGCCACCTGGGCACACTGCTGTCTCATGTTGAGCCAGCTTCAGCCAGCACCCCCAGGTCCCTTGGTGCCAAACTGCTCTCGAGGCAGTCTTACCCCAGCCTGTAGCACTCCATGGGGTTGTTGTGACCCAAGTGCACTTCTCCTTACTGGACCTGCAGGGATGAAAATAGATTTCAATTTCTGTTTTATATACCAATTAACAATTGGCTTTTCAGTGAAAGGGGAAGAAAAGTATTGGAATTGCTCAATATTCTTCACTTTATTTCTCCCTATTTCACTTCTCTGAATCAGTGTAATTAAATTTGATGCTCTAGTAGCTTCCTTTCCACTCCTAAGTAAACAAATAAGAAGTAGGGGAAAGGAAGCATTGAATTGTCTTCTTATCAGTTTAGAAAGTGGAACTGGATTTCATATATGCATAGGACTACAAAACTGCTGCTGATCTAGAGTAGTATAACATCCCATAGTTTGGTGGTAATTGTATTGTGTTTCTTTCTTGCCACAAAGAACTTGGACCCTGTGGGGGTCCCTTGTTTCCGATTAACTCTGCTCTCTTGTACACAAAGTTTCTGAAAGATGTACTCTGAAAACTCAGACACTCACCTTTAAAATAAAATCTGCATTATTAATTCAAATTTATATTATTTTTACATACCATGTATGAGCTTGTTTTCGTCATTCTCTTGCACATTCCTACTATTTTATTCTCTGTCCTTTAGAAGATGTGTTCTACTGCTGTCTACATACCCCTCCTGAAGGGTGGTCACAAAGTGTTGTGCTTTGTGCTTTGCTGGTAGGTTAAAACATACAAAGTAATGTCACCTCATTTATCACGCAATTATTTCATCTAAGCATTTTATTGTTCACATTGCTGAGATAAGCCTTAATAATGAGTAAAAATCAGAGTACTTTTTGAAAATCTGGGAGAGTAAATAGGCCCCTGGCTGAATGCAGCATCACAGAGTCAGTGAAGTAAAGGAAACATCCAGAGACTGCCTCCTGCACTGTCCCCGCTCAGTGAAGGGCCAACTAGAACAGATTGCTCAAGGCCATTCCCCAGGGTATTGAATATCTCCAAGGGCAGAGAGTCTGCAGTCAGTGTCCTTTGTGGTCATTTGCTGGAGTCAGTCCAGTATGACTGTGTTTCTCTGCTACTGGGGAGCCGAGAATTAGATCCAGTTTGTCAGGTGTGTCCCATCAGTGCTGAGTAGAGAGAAAGGATCACCTTGCTCAACCTGTTGGTAATGCTTCTCCTAATGCAGCCCAGGCCTAGGGTTGTTTGCCATCTTTGCAGCCTTTCTGTCGTTTCTTCCAAGCTGGTTAGCTCCCAGCTTGTTCTGGTGCATGTGGTTATTTCTCCCCAGAAAAAGGACTTTTCCTTCCCCTTTGCTGAACTCAATGAGATTGCTATTTACACATTTCTCCACCTTCTGACAGCACACAGTCAACTGGAGTACCAACCAGATAGATCAGGGTTATTTGTGTAGCATTGAGATACATATTTTAACTACGTGTTCTGCATAAAATGCAATGTAATACTGTCCCTGCAAAAGTTCGCTGATATTGCTGATATTTGCTACAGAGTGAGTAACTGATTTTTAATGAACCTATGCTGAATTTTTTTTTCCCTAAGCAAGCAGCTATTACTCAGATAGATGTGTACATAAGTGTATACCAAGAATGAAAAAAAAAACCAATTGCTTTCATTGTTACAGAAGAACAAATAAATATGTGCCATCCTCTTAGATCGAATCCGTGTACTACTAATGACAGATGTTACTTGGAAAAGTTTTCTGTAGTGAAAAAGTCTTTCTGCTCTTCTCCTTCAGCAGAGATTCTGACCACCTGGACTGACATGCACATATAGGTAGGGGACTGACATGCATATGTAGGTAGGGGAATTGTAGGTTTGTGATCAGGGACATCTACATTCAGATCTTTGCCACAAATTGTTGTTCATGACTAGGACTACTCAGTGAACCCAAGCTTCTTCAGTTTGTACAGTTTTCCAGAATCTTTCACCCATGGGAAAATCTAAATATGTAAGACAAAATCAAAGGGTTTTCATTGGCAAAGAATATTAATTTAGTTGTTCTCAAGAATTTAAGTAAAAATATAATTAAATTAAAAAATCAGCAAACTTTTATCCAAAGACCAAAGGTTGACAGAAACAAATCAAAGAAACCCGCAGGCACTGAAATACCTGAAAGTTAATAGGGAAGGTGGTTTCTAAAAAAAGAAGAAACTCGAGGCTGTGACTAAATAAGCAAACAAAACTGTAGGTCACCTGCTGCAGGGTAGCCCTGTCATGGCTTATGTCACGTTCTCACAGTGAATTCCTGAGCAAATATACCTTGCACAAACAAACGTCAGGGGCTGCTTGTCAGTAGTGCTGAACAAACGTTCCAGCAACCAAGCGTGCTGTTCCTTTTGGAGAGGTGCTGGGAGCAGCCTCAGCAGCCGCAGCCGGACACAGCGTCCCTGCGGGCGGGCGGGGAGTCCTAGTTCACCCTGGCTGTGTCGTACCGGGAGCAGCGGAGGAAGGCAGCAGGCTTCCGTGCAGCATTTTGTCTGGTGTCATACATGATCAACTATAGGTAAACATACACATAGGTAAACCAAACTCATCAGGCAGGCTTGGAATAATCCAAGTCAGAACCTGGGATTTTTCATTCTCTGCTTGTGTTTTAGTCCGCTTTGTTAGTTGTGCATGTCATGAACCAAAACCGCAAAACTCAGGAAGGTATTTTTAAGCTGTACATGGTCAGCTGCATAAGAAAGGTTGGAGCTTTTTCATAGTTATGCAGTACTGCCAAAGACAGGATATGTACTCAATTTCCAAGACTAATTAAGACATACTGTTATGATACACAGTAGATACTTCTGTATGTACATTTCCATGCTGTCAGTACTCTGCTACTTATAATGCACACAGTTTGCAAGTATGAAGACAACGCTGATCTTCCTTAGCTTCTAACGAGTGAAACTACTTTTTTTTTTTTTTTTTTCTGAGCTGAAGGAATTTTAAGGGTTAGCCTGCCTTTATCTTGCCCTAATGTTTCATACTAACATGAAATCATGTTCGACTCACTATGTCAACACAATAATGTATTTTATATAACTACTTTCCAATTTGATCATACCAATAGCTTAATTAGTGTAATTAAGAGTAGGGAAATGCAAAGGTGGAGCCTTTACAAGGACAGCTATTTAAAATCTGCATGCTAGCACCAAGGTGGTATTGAGAGAAAGATTCATAGCAGTACAAAGAGTATCTTAAAAAAAGTCCTCTCCAGTTGCTGGAACAGGAAGTATGACAAGATGGCAGAGCTAGCATTCTGAATACATGAAGGTGTGACATTCCTTGGGTTCTCATCTAATCAGTTGCTGTAGGTTATTCCAGTTGCTAGTGTTAGCATGAATTTTAAAGACTAGCTTATTTTAGGGAAAAAAACCCAAATCTGTATTAGTGGGTATTTTATGGGTATTTTATAAGCAGACAAATATAGTATCTCATCAGGCTGAACTAGGAACAATTAAATCATTTAGCTGCACTGTAGTCATAAGTGCAGACAGCTGCTTTGGGTTCATTGACAGTCTCTCAGCTGGCTCTGAAGTATTCTATCATGCAGCAAGAGTGGAGTGGGAGGTATCTCTTTCCATAGTTCCTGCTCTTCAGTGTTCAGAGTGTACATCCATGAAAGTCTAGTCTTTTTCTGATTCTAATGCTTAGCTCATACTCTCAATTTCTGTTCCAAACCAGTTATTTAGAACTAATTACTCTTCGTCTGTAGTAATAATAAATGTAATTTTCTGGTGTGATTCTTGAGTAAGGATTTGGAGACTGAGCATAGGGCTGTCTCATGTAATCAGGCATTTCTCTTTAGGAAATGGTATTACCTGAGTGACTAAATTGTGTTTGACTGTTTGAAACATCTGCCTTGTTTAGGCCAACTGTATTGTTCCCTGTCTGTTGTTAAGGAAAGAGAAGAAAAGGAGTCCTAACAAAAGTTACGGATTTTTTCTAAAGTGTTGCATGAATACAACCCATGGATGGTTGTACATTAAAGCGCTAAACCCGGAAGCTCTCGAGGTAGTGACAGCACCTTTATGCGTGTGGGATCTCTGACGGGATGAGCTGTATAACTCTCCCAAAGGACAGAGTCCTAGAAACCGCAGATAACCTGTTTCTGCTGGCTCTTCTAGGATGAGAGTTTCCACAGGCCTGGTGCGCTAGCGCCGGCGAGAATGAAAGCCTAGACAGAGGGCTCTTCTCTGGGATAACAGCCGTTTATTGTGAGTCCAGTGTTGCGTTCTGAGGGTCCAGAGTTATCCAGATGGCTGAGTAACCCAGAAGAAAGAGCCCAGAAGAAGCCCTGCAGGGCTCTTTTAAAGGGAGATGGGACCAGGAAACACCCAATGGGAAACAGCATAGTTCAAAGTGACCACTGGAGAAGAGCTTTCCAGGATATAGCCAAATATGACATCTGAGATATGGGTACAGGTAACACAAGGGCAATATGGGATTTTATCACAGCTCAGGCAGAGGATTCAGATACTGAAGGAAGAAGGCTGAGGACTTTGCCTTGGCTTTCTTCTCACCAAAACCTGAAGCTCAAAAGCAGCAGCTTCTGCCAAGCGCACTGCTACAGTACATAAATATACATTTGTAACTGCCATAGAGGCAATGATTTTAAAAGAAATGAATCTTTGCGTTACAAGCTCTGGAAAACAAAGTGCTTGTTCATATATATGCTATTTGAATAAAAGGGTCTGTGTTTTTCCTAAGCTTATTAAGTTATAGTTATTTGAGTCTTTTAATATGTGTTAACATGTTTACCACAGAATCGTAAACTATCCTGGGTTGGAAGGGAGCTGCAAAGATCAGTGAGGTCCAGCTCCTGGTTCTGCACAGGACAACGCCATGAATCACACCTTATGCTCAGAGTATTGTCCAAATGCTTCTTGAAATCTGGCACCAAACTATATATAACCTTAGAACAATCTTTTTTTTTTTTTCTGTGTATAAATCTATCATTCATAATTAGCATTGCAATTTTAAAATATCTAATTATTATTCCTTTAGCTTCTTGCATTTTGAGGTGCTCTGGGCTCAGTCTTGGAGTACCAGCAGTTTCTGTAGATGAATAAAGCCTGGGGGTTTTTATCATAGTCTCTAAACAAAGCCCTAGCATGTAAAAATATGACATTTAATGGGGTTATTTATATACAGTCTGAACTGATGTGCATCACAGAATGAGGAGAAAGAGATTAAATCAGTGAATTGAAATGGCTAAAGTTTGTGAAGTCATTTAACATAGAATGTGTTTTATACCTTCTTTTTGGAACAGCAGTTTAAGTTAACAGAGGCAACTACATTTAATTGCTTTAAGTTTTGTTGTCAAATCCTATTGTGAATGTTGGCACCCAGCCAAAGAGACTAAGGTGATTAATTTAAAGTAAGATAATACATGTAGTGATGTAGTAGTTGCCTGTCTCATCTGGTTGCCCTCAACCAAGGCCTAAGGGCTCGCTTCAGGGCTATGCGTGGGTGTCTCACACAGGAGCGAGGTGGCCCGAGGTGATGAGTAGAAAAGGTGCAGTGGAAATAAGGCAAGGAGGTAAAGGGCTGCAGAAGGGTGGTCTCCCCCTTGGTCTCCTTTATTGCAGGGTCAGGTGAAGTGATCCCAGAAGCAGAGGGACGAAGAGACACTCCAGGGAATCTGACAGCGTGCAAGAGATTATAACAGAGGGGAGAACTGGGAGGAATTGGGGGGAACAACCAATAGGATACAGGACAAGGGGAGGGAACAGGGGTTCAGGATCCAATTAAAACAACTGAGGGGAGGGTACAATGAACTGCAACCAATGAAGCACTGAACTTAACAGAAACCTCTGGAAGGGTGGGTACATCTGAAGCCCTGAACACACCTCCCTTCTAGAAGAAGGGGCTGGCCTCAAACCCCGGTCCTGCCTATAGAGTCCTCCCCAAGGGAGGAACCTCCCACATCCGAGGTGGAGCTGGAGAAGGAGGCAGTGGCAACCTCCATAGGAGGACCTCCCACTTAGTGAGAAATAGCAGACTCTAGATAATCTATGAATTAAGATTGTTGCTGTTTTTGTGCTATTTTTACACCACCTGACATGCATGTGGTATGCTTTCGAAAAGTAAGCAAAGTATTTTAGCTTTGTTCTAGATTAACTTAATGATACTTGGAGCAAAGGACAGTGACTAAATGGTCATAAATTGTAATAGGATCTTAATGTAGTTTTATGACAATATGAATTCTTGAGTTGTAGGGGCTTAGAAGGGACAAAATAGGGAACTCACAAGTGCCTGCAACGAGTTGCTTAAACAGTGTCCTCAAATATTTCCCATTAGTAGAACAGACTGTAGAACACTTTCAAATGAAAATGTAACTCAGGCTACTCTACATTGAAGATCTATGCAATAGGGAGAATGTGAAAAGCCCTATGAAATACTGTAACAGGTATTATCCTGTATTGCTTTAGTTGGGATACAGCATACAGATTGGTGTACGTTAGCAGAGCAGTCCTACCCCCTGAAGTCTTTGCATGTTCTTTAAGATAGTTTTGACAACTTTTAGGGAATTTTATGGTGCCCTTCAAGCAGAATTAAACACATTTTTGCTGAAAATAGAAAAATTCAATGAAGAATGCACTGGGCAAAGTCCCACATGATTCTACATGGAGTCTGCAAAGATGCTTCACAAGCGGATCCCTCACAAGCACTTGCATTAATACCAATCCCTTGAGCAATTGCATGGGGCATGGATCCATTCCCCAGCCCAGCTCTGTTGCCCCAAGGTGAACCCTGCATTCTCCAACTCTGTGAAAGTCTACGGAACAATACTAAGGCTTGTTTCTTATCCCATCATCAGGGGAAACGACTTCTTTGCAAGTAATCCTTTTGCCCTTCACATATCCACTCCCAGCCATTTTAAGCCCTTTGTGCAGCGAAACCTCCTAGCCCTCCATATCAGATCACTCTGTCAGAAATTACCACTGCTGAGCAGTCTCAGAATTTCTCTTTCACAACTAAAATATGACTTATTTTTTGCATCCTAGATTTGGTTTCTTCTGTACCTTCTTGTGCACTGATCTTAGCAAAGTCAATAATGTACTCATTTATTGGTCTAGGAGATTTGCTTTTGTTTCTTTCTTCCTTTTTTCTTATAATGCTCTTGATATCAAGCAGCTCATTCAGGTGTTCAGATAGAGTACTTCCTGATGTGGGTTCATCAGCCAAGTAACAACATTTAAAACAGAGAAAGGGAGGTAATTGAGGTGGCACTTATTAGTGCCTTGCCTTGCCCACTGCCTGGAGCAGGAATTTTATCCTGGAGCGGTAGTTCCTTATGAGGTTGCTATGGGCACTAGTATACAATGTGCTGCAAACAGACAAGGACTGAACTTTCCAGGGGGCCCTTTTGTAGTGTAAGTTTCAGTTCCTTGGAGAATATTGAACCTTTAATTTTTTCAGCAGTCACAGTCAAACTAATGTTTGATGTAACAAATCATTATCGTAGAGCATGTATTACAAGTCTCTTGGTTACTTTGTTTAGATACATGCCAGAAGTAACTCAAGTTTCTGCTCAGATTTTGCTTTGGTGATTTTGTTCTAGCTCAGAGTCAAGGGTAAAGCACTTTTCACAAATAAGGAGCTCAAAGTAAAGACTCACAGCTGGAAAGAAATAAAGTAAAATCTTGGGAGTTAAGATCCTTTCAAGTCTAAGATTAAGGAAAGTTTTATCAAGTCAACAAAAGCTCTGCCTAGATGGAAACCTTTGACAGATCAAGACCATGTTGAGGAGGTAATCCAAAATATAAATCCAGAATGTGAAATCCGTTCTCAAGTATGACCTGAGAAATGTACTTCAGATCAAGAGTTTTCTTGAAAGGTTTTATTATGCTTCCTGTGTTAGCCCAGATACACAGACCTTGTTAAACAGGCTCAAACAGTGCAGAACTAATTAGCTGACATCAGACATTACTTATTTGGAAGTGGATGAAGTAAACGTGAGCCACCTGAGCAACATGATTCTTTTCTGTGAAATCAGCAGAGCGTGACCAAGGCTGAGCTGGTCTTTATGCAAGTTTGACATCCTACAGGAAATTGCTGATGCACCTTCAATTTTGAGCAAGCACAAAATAGCCTAAACTTTATCAGAACATTTTGAAACAAATGCAAAAAGGTACCAAACACAAGAAACTGATTTTTTTTCCCTGATTTTTGATGCAGATAAAATTTAGGGGTAACACTTTAAGGGAAGTGATAGTATATAACCAGAAAAGCGACTGGTGCTTTTATGTCTCTTGTTTAGGAAACAGAGCTTTGTGAACACCCTCTGTGAAGAAACAAAATTTCATCTATGAAATCCATGTCTTTCCATAGATTCCCCTTCTAAGAGAAATAAACTTACATAAATTCAAGTGATGTTAAGATCTGCTATAGCACCTAATCATCTTGCAGAGTAACCAGTATTCAACAAAGCACATTTTTTAAATCCTTGAATTACTTTTTGCAATAACTTCAAATGTGCTAAAAATATCTGGTTTTAAAAGCAAGAAAAACATTTTTCTAAAAGTTTTATACATACTCACAGAATGGACAGAATTTTTCATTGCTGATTATACTCAAATACCTTTTGTTTAGGGTACACTGTATAGTAGTACTGTGATTAGTAGTTCAGGAGCTAGAATTTGTATAGCCACTTCATCATGGTTCTGCCCTATGCTAATTAGGCTGATTGGCAGGGCTAGTTAGCTGGGATGCAGCATTGTGCTGGTGCATTTATACAGCTCTTTAATACGTAAGCTAATGTTGTTGCATGGCAATGTGGTGTTCCAGTTCATTAATAAGTAGATCAGCTCTTTCCCTTGTATGGCATTGCATTCCCTGCTGTAGATCTGCTCACAAGGACTTTGCACAAGGGACAGTTTCTGGAAATTTACCATAAGCCTTAACAACCTGCTGGAAACACTCAGACATTTAAGGTAAGCCAGGTTGCTTTTGCTGCAGCTGATCTTCAATCTTGCATTAGCAAGACTTCCACTAAATAGGTGGATGTGTGTAAAAGACTTTGACTTATATTCATTGAGAGTAGACTTTAAATGAAGAGAGGAGGGAAGTTTTAGGAGGTGATTCAATAATTGACATAGCCTATCAATAGCTTTGGATTTCTTTGTTTCACAGAATGATAGAATGACTGAAGTAGGGGGGACCTCTAAAAACTGGCTAGTCCAGTGCCCCAGTTCAAAGTGGGCTAACTAGAGCAGGTTTTTTGGTGCAGTCTCCAGTTGGGTGTTGAATATCTCCAAGGATGGAGACTCCACAGCCTACATGGGCGACATGTTCTAGTGTTCAATAGTCCTTCGTGTAAAATTTTTCCTACACTTAAATGTAAATTCTTCTATTTCAGTTTGTTCTCATTGCCTCTAGTCCTGCCACTGGATACCACTGAGAGAAGTTTGATTCTGTCTTCATTGTAACTTCCCATAAGGTAATAATGCACATTAAACCTTCTCTTGTCCTGGCTCTGTCAGCCTTTTCTTCTGTGATGGATGCTTGACCTTAATAATGGAATATCAGTCTCCTTCATAGCTATTTGCTACAGTTGGTCCAATATGACCATGCAGATATCCTTCCAGATGCAGGGATTTCCCTTTCCCTTTGTCAAACTCCACAAGATATCTATTTGCTCATTTCTCCATTCAGGTGAGGCCTCTCTGGATGCCAGCATGATCATCTGGCACCTCCTGGTTTTGCAACATATTCAAACCTTCCAAGGGTTCACTTTGTCTCATCATCTGGACTGTTAATGAATATGTTCAATTATCCTGGCTTCTGGATCGACCCCTAGTACTCCTCTGGTGACTAGTTTCCAACTGAACTTCTTTGCCATTAACACATGAGACTCTCTGAGACTGTCATTTTAGCCTGATCCTTTTCCTCATCCTTTCAGTGCTCTAGGTCTCAGAGTACTGAGATTCCTAGAGGGAAATACCACCGCCAAAGATTTAGGTGAAGAAGGCACTGAGCAACCCTTTTCCTTGTCCATTGTCATTAGGTCCTACACTCCATTCAGCAGCATATATATGTTTGCTGCTGATGTACTTGTGTAGATTCTTTTTTGCCCCTCATATGACTCACCAGATTCAACTCCAAGTGAGCTTTGGCTTTCTTTACCTCATTCCTGCATATGTAGGCAGTGTCTCTTCATTTCTGCTGAGTTACCTGGCTCTGCATGCAGCTCTTGAATGCTTGCTTTTTATGTCTGAATTTGTCCACAAGTGTGTTGCACATCCATGCAGGCCTCTGGCATCCTTCACTTAATTTCCTGCTTACGTTTTGAGAAGGTGAGCCTTGAAAATCAATCAGTGTTTCTTGACTCCTCTTTCTCCAGGGCTGTATCAGATAGGTTTCTTCTTCCCTGAAGATGCTAAGTTTGTCTTTCCTGACACCCAGCACTGGCATCCTGCTTTTTGCCATGTTTTCTCCTCTTCAGATGCAGAACTCCACCAGCTCATGGTCACTTCAGCCTAGGCTGCCTGTACATCTCTGATGACCTTCCTTATTTCTTAGTCTGAAGTCCTGGAGAGCCTCTCCTCTCGATGGCTCCTCGATCACATGAGAGAAGGTTGTCACCAGTGCAGTCCAGAAACCTCCAGATTGCCCTGCAGGATTGCACTGCTCCAGTATGTGTATTGAGGTGTTTGAAGTCCACCTTGAGAATCAGGATCTGTAAATGTGAGGCTTCTGCCAGTTGTCTGGAGAACAGAGAATGGTTTGCTGTAGGTTTTATTTTCATTTCTTATGTCTTAAAATTACTTGAGTTATGGGTCCTCTCAGGAATTTATTATGATTTGTTAGTTGAGATGATATTTTCTCTGTGATTTTGTTGTGATTCTATGAATTCTGGTATTCATTTACCTAAATTACCTTATTTTGTAATTGAAAACTAATTTCATTATGGAAAATTAACCACAAATTTATGCTGTGCTTCCTGGAGTGCCCCCGAAGTCTCCACGTTGGTTGTAGATTCTGCTGTTTTTAACTGTCTTCTATATGCTGTTTCATGGGTGTCAGAAATGAGACCATGTCAGCCTTGAAATCCTAGTGCTAGTGTTTCATGATTCATAGTTTCACTCTGTAATAATAGCGAGATTGTAAGAGATATTCCTTGCAACTTCTCCTTTCTGACAGAGAATTATCATCTCAAATTAAAATAGAGAATGGAGTAAATGAAAATGAGAATACAAGTTTTGTCTTGGTACAGACCTTTAGAAGATGAACTAAAGGGCTGTAGTTTGTCTGTTTTCCCTTGATAATTGTGGCATATTTTATTATTTCTGCTAATTTGTTTGCTGCAGTCAGGCCAGTGAGAATGGCCCTTGTTTTCAGCCATTCCCTCTCAGGTGGAACCAGCATCCCTGGTTTCTATGTGCACCTTAGCCTCACCTTCCACTGCTGTCTCTCCAATGCAGATTCCTCAGCGCATGCTGTTTTCTGGCTTTCTGCTTTTAAATCTTGAAGGATGTGGCAAAATACAAGATAATATCCAGATTACTTCCTACAAAACAGTATTGATTTGATTTCAAGTTATATAGCTTTAATTAATTTAATAATGTAGTATTTGGCCTTTATTTTGACTAGGACTGGTATATGGCTCCCTGTTGTACCTTTACCCAGTCTACCTTCATGCCCTTTCTTACAACATGTTCTTGATGATTCAAGGTTTGTAAAAATTGGTTGTTTTCTGACATATGATCTATGCAGCCAGCTGTTTTGGGATGGAGTCTCCAGTTTGATAATTTTAAGAGTTATTTTTAGTGAATATTTTCAAATATGATCTCAGTTCTTAACCTGGAAATCTTTTGTTGGACAAATAAACCCTCTGGATTATTTTCAAATGTAAAACAGAAAGATGTGTTAAACAATTTTTCCTTTAATACAAAAGTTTTTGCATCACTGCCTGGAAGTGAGATTATATGATTGATATTATTTCTTTTGTTGCTAATTTACATAAAACATGTTTCTCTTGCTGGTCTTGCATCTGAACACATATATTTATTTCAGAATATGTCGTCAACTTCTTTTTCTATTCACAGTAAACAAGTTATGACACTTTTAAATAAAACAGTGTTTATACTTTGGCTTGAATGAGTGTATGAAACTTTTGGGGAAGTCAAAATCAGTATTATGTCTGGTCTAAATAAAATATTTGAGTTTCCATAAGGAAAGTGAATGTAAGAATGGAATAAATAAGTAGAGGGAAAAATGTTCTTTGATCAATAATATTTTATAATAGTTATTTCCAAATGGCAATGTGTAATAATGGAGTACTGTTCTTTAGTCAAGTGATAATACCATACCAAACAACACTAAAACTCTTAAAGGACTTTTTCCTAGTAGAACATACACAGGAAATGTATGTTATTGGATTTTCTTGTCTGTTTGGGAAATATTGGCATTTATTAATAAGTAAACATAATCCATCTTTAGTTCACACTGGTGAACCAGCATAATGTTTGATTTATTAGTAGGAAAATACACTGTGTACTTATATTCTGGATCTAATTCTTTGAATTAAGTCTTCAAATAAATTAATTTCAACCTATTATGCCATGTAAAAAGTGGAATAGAAATATGTGTTTGTACTTTGTTGTGTACCTTGGTGAACTTCTGCAGAAGGCAGATTCAAATTGCAGATTAACATTATTTCAGTGGGTGGCTGATCGGTGTAGGGTTCCATCATCCGCAGTGTTTTGCTCTCTACCTTTGCCACGATGAAAAACAGCAGCACACTTACGATCTTTCATCACTGCAGAGCGTCTTAAGGTAATGCAAGATTTTGTGGGGCAAAAGTCTTATTTTTTTCAGAAGTGTAGCATGGCTCATGTGCCAATGTGTATTTGATATTTAAAAACGTGCCATTTTTCTACTACAGGTACCTTCCATCAGTGAGTAATTCCACATAAACTCCAGCTTCTTTTTTTTTAAATCCAAATTTTAAGCATGTTTCAAAAACACATGTATAGCATGTGACAAGATTTGTCTTTTTGTTTCCCTATGCTCCTCCATTTGTTATATTTCCTTATTGCCTCACATCTCAATACTTAAATTTATGCTGTTTCTGTTCCTTTGTATTTTGTACATTATCTGAAAAAGTGATGGTTAAGTCTAGGACTTAGTGATAGACATTGAAGTGCAGTAAAATGCTTGATGATAGTTATAAACACTACTCAGATGTATTGCATGAAAAAGATGTATTTTCTTTGAAGTATGTTATAGAGTGATGATAAACAACAGTGTAACAACTATTGCAGAGTAGTGTCCTAATGTTAATCCGTTACTGCCACACCCATGATAAAACTAAAGATGCTCTAGCTTTGTCAGACATATGTGAGTAAATGTAAGGACTTACACTAAACATTGATTCTGTTAGTTTCTTATATTTCACATGTAAATAATTTGCTAATATATGGTAAATTTTAACTTAGACAAATATTACATATTAATATATATAGATTTTCTTGTATTTTGATTTTTCAGTAATTACACTTCCTGATTTATATAGGCCTAAGTGAATATATAGGACTGTATAGGACTATAGTGATTTTACTATAGTCCTTCATATAAATGTATGAAGATTCATGTATATTTAAAAATAATGTTTTTAAAACAATGAAGATTAATGTCAAGAAGAGATTTTGTTCAGACAAGTAACTCTGATCAGCCTTTCTAAGCAATAAAAAGGTGTTAGAAAGGACTTGGTTTATTGAAGTTCTGTTTTACTAAACTGAAATAGTAACATTTCCCTGTGTTTGTATCATAAATTAGGTTTTCAGGCTAAAATGCAGACTAACTAACTTTGCAGCACTTCTGGTATGGTACATAATTCTTGTTTTGGTTTTACAGCTGAGGCAAAGAACAATTAACTTGGATGCAAGAGGCTAACCAATGGCCAGCTTCTTGTCTTGCACCTCTTTTATAGCTAAGTAACTGAGAGTGTTCCTGATTCATAATATTATAAATGTGAGGAGATTCAGTTCCTCACAAATTAATGATAACACAGCAATTTTAATGTTATTAAAACCTTTATACTCATTTAAGAACGTTTAAAAAGACCAGAGTTAGGGAGAGGGATTGAGAAACCTTTTCCTTAATGCAAGGGAAAGTGCAATGAAAACTTGTAATAAATCTTGGATGTGTGGTTTCAAAAATCCATTATTACTGCAGCATATGCAACCATAAGCACCATCAACTTTGGTTGCCTTTAACAGGATGCAGATGTATAGCAGCATGATCCACCAGTATGCTTAATTAACTATGTATCTTAAAGATTATGAATCAAGAACTCTTTGATTTTGATCTTTTACAGATGATTTAAAAAAATATTTTATGCAGAACACATTTCATTTCAAAGCATTCCCTTACCTGTCTCTTACTAGTCCTGGTAAATTTAAGGGGTTTGTGTGGAAAATTATGCTCTTCCATAACAAAAACCACGAGGGGGAGCCCATGTCACCATGTTTGTTTGTTTTTTTTCCCCTTTTTAATATACTCGGCAGGTGATCCTGTGGGGTTTAAAGAGTTAAGCATGAGGTTTTTTCTTTAGTTGTTAGGGGTCTACAGCCTTCTGTTCAACAAGACCCAGTGACAATTTATCAGATGCGGTGTATTTCTAAATGTTACCTCCATATCGGAGAAAGATTAAATGGGTAAGATTCTTATTTTTTATAAAACCAGAAAAAAAAAGAAGCTGATTTCACTCAGCTGGTCTCTACTTAGTTCAGATTTTTTCCTATCAAATTTCATTTGGGTGTAGTTTGCTTTATGTGTTGCCACACTGAAGAGGAAAATAATCACAGGCAAAAGTTGTCATAGATGTACTTTTGCATTATTATAGAATGGCATAATTTGCAAGGGACCTTAAAGATCATCTTGTTCCACCATCATGAATGCCACTCACTAGATCAGGTTGCTAAGAGCCCCATCCAACCTGGCCTTGAACACTTCCAGAGATGTGGGGCATCCACAACTTATTTGGTCAACATACATTAAAAAAAATAGAGAAGAGCACAAGAAATCCATTGTCAAGGAATCATGCTACAAAGAAAATACAGTTTTTGGTCTGCTTTATTGAAATCAGTTAATTAAATGTGAGTATAGTGTAAAACTGGGGAGTTTAGATCTATAACGGCTTCCCAGAGAACTGGGAGAACTGGGACTATAGTCTCAGAACTATTAGATGATGTAGAGAATTTAGTGTTTGAAATATATTTTATTAAGAGCTGTTTTATGCAATTTGACTATATTTCACTATATTTGACTATATTCATTAACCAGATAGCCACATATTTCCAGAGGAGATGTAGCTAGATAATTTTGTCCCTAGTTACAGGAAGTCATACTACAAAAGTGGTAATAAGAGGAAGATTAAAAAAAACTGTGTTATATGTGGATGAGGAAAGTGATTGACAGACAACATGGGAGAAATATTTACATCAAATTTTGCATAAGGTAACTACAGTCATTTGGATAAAATAATTGATAACTGGAGATAAATGGACAAGTGCTCAACATAGGGAAAATAGAGGTTAGATAACACCGGGATCACTTAAATGTTTGCATCTTGATTGGACCTTCTGTGCTTCCTCATGGGCTACTGCTTCTAAAGCGCAGGCAGACAAAACCTCAGCCACAGGAAAAAACTGTTATAATTGTGGTGAAAGAGGTCCTGGAAGACTAAAAGCCCTTAACCAGTGCTTATCTTCGAAAGGAGAAGAAACAAACTAGGAAGTTTAGTGTGCTAAGAACAACTTCCATTCCTTGAGTAACTTTCAGAGAAATAATCAAATTTCATTATCAATGGTGAAGGAAAAAAAAAACCACCACAAGGTAATAGCTGGTCTCTTCTAATCAATCTTACCCTGTTCTGCAATATGCTAACAGACCTTGAAGAGAGAGTAAGAGTAGATACCAAATAAGTTTTTCTTCTCTGGCTTGTTCTCCCAAGCAATCAAGGGAAACAAGCTGTGTGCAAATATTTACAAATAAGTGAAAAACTGTTCGGAGTCTGTTTCAAGAGCAGGTGGCAATGGTCTGTTTTCACTATATAAAGAAAGTTTCACAGTCTCTGTTCTTGGTCCTCTACAGTTTAGAGTTTTCAGTGGTGGTCCTTATGATGCTTCTGGCTGTTTGGCTTAAATTTGTAGTTGAAAACAAATTGAGGGGGTGTGGCAGGGCTTTGCCAGTCAGGATTAGGTAGCAAATCTGAGTATGTATCAGCAATGTCATGCTGATTCATAAAAGGCAAGAAGCGAAGAAAGAAGACAACTTTTGACATCTCCACTGTTGAAATCTCAGAGCTATTACTGCTTATCATGCAGTGGAAAATATCTCAAGAACAGGACTCACGTAATAGTGTTAGAGACTGATACTTCATATGTGACTGAGTAAATGCACAGTTGCAAGCACACAGGTACAGACAAACAATTTATTATGTTTCATATATGTATCATACTCCAAATCAGTAGTTTGTCCTGGATACCAGTCAAGTAAGGTGAATGAATCCTTTAGCAGCAACCCCAAAGTTTCTGGGAAAAGCATTTAACTTGTAAATAGATAGTTACATAAATTTACTAGTTTTTTCTGAGTGTAAGCTGTGGCTGCATGCTCCCCAATGAGAGGTTTGGGTTGCATAGTAAAAGTATTTTAAGATATAGAGGATTACTAGGAATAATTCAATTGATTTCTGCAGTAGTTCATCTTTTGTGCAATAACTCTTTCATTATATGTCCTTTTCAATAAGTTTCAGATCAGTGAATTGAAAAAAAATCTGTTCTAATAAAGCAGTTGTGGGATATACTTACCAATATTTAGTAGACTTTCATTTGATAGCAATAGTTAATTATTGGCTCTGGGAAATTGATGTTTTATGAAATTTGGACTATATAACTTTTCAGGTTTTTCTACTCATTGCCCACTTAATATAACTGCATTTCAGACCAAATACAACTTCCATTACTGGAAGCAGAAAGGATCCTAATGGTTTCTGTGGGAGACAAGTTCTTCCTTTCCCCTTCATTTACAGTTTTGAAGTTCATCTTAAGTTTATAAGTTGTCTTCTTTCCAGTGTTTTATAGCAAACCTGAAAAAATCTAACTGGTTGCACAGCTCTGTAGTGACTCAAGAATGCCTCTATCCCTCTCTTCAGTTTATGTTTTTATTAGCTGCTAATGGGGTTAATCATGACTCTTTTGTTCTCAGAGGTCACTGGAAAGATATATTCTTTAGCTGTCAAGTGTGCTGATAACACAATCCTAAAAAATACAAATTTTTCCTGGTAGATGAGTAGGAGAAGAATATTGGATAGAAATTACATATCATTTTAGATCTTGTTAATATATCTATCATGTCAAATGTATAGCAAGAGAAAGCAAGAGAAGGAAAGATGCTACAATATTTAATTGGAATCCAATGAGCCAATTAAATAGAAATATTTTATTTGTAGTACCTAGTGATTTGAAGATTGCATAGGTGAACTATTAATTGGCAAACTATTTAAAAATGATACAAAATGCAATAGAAACCACTTTCAGTGCTTTATTCCATAGGTGAATAACAATTAATCTTTCATTGATTAGGACAAGTTTTCTTGTTCTCATTGGAAATTCATGTTCATAGCCTGTCTTACAGAGAAATGATTTGTGGTACCACAGTAAAGTTTCTGGCATTTGCAGTTGGTTTCATTCTACTGGAGTCAATAGGTTTCAGAGCAGGGGTAGAGAGAATTAAGTTGCCAAGGGGACAGAATGTCAAGCAAAGGAAAACCACAGGGCAGCCCATAATACCTGGCTTCAGTTCACAGATGCTGGCATTCAGTGGACTGTAGCCAAGTGAAAAAAACCCCAAAAACTTAGAAAGAGCTTTGGCTTTGTGAGGAGTGATTAAGGGCAGGCTTGTGATATAATTGTAAGCTGTGAACCTGCCTTCTGTTCAGAGGACACAGTGAAACTCAGGTCCCAAAGGCTTCACTGCACCAAGGGTGGTTGGTTGGGATAGGGGGTCTAACAGGCTGAAGACGAGCTGAGGGAGGAAACAAACCCAGGCACTGGCTGTCTTCACACACACTGCAAATACACACTGGTTGTCCATAGGCCTGAGTGTGGTGAGTGCTGTCACAGTGAGAAATAACTAAAGATGAACTCCCAGTGGGCTGGGAGAGTAATTGCTTGCTGTTGCTGCCCTCTGCTCATGCTTCATAACTCCTGAGGATCAGCAGAGAGCAGCGCAGGAGCTACACATTTCAATTTACACTGGTAAACTGGTGTATGCAGCTGCCTACCCCTCACTGCTGACTACAGCATTTCTGCAGGTCCTGGAGAAACAAATAAAAGGAATATAGAATTAACTACAATTAATTTATTTTAAATTGAGTTCAGACTGCTTTAAACTTATATCTGGGGTTTTGAACTTTTAAAATTGACAAAACAAAATATGAATGCTCCAGCTTCCAGTTTATCGTTCTATTTGTAACAGTAGACTAAGGAAACAAAAATTATCTTTACTATCCAATATTTTCCTGTTATCATCTGTGATATTAATTAATGAACAAGTTATTCTGGCATAGAATGTAGAGAACAAGGGCATTGCTATAATATTACACTGAGGTATAAAAACTTCAATTCCTACTGACATGAAATTCAGCAGCACTCAGACACATCAATAAATAGCTAGAGTTTTGCAAAGGTGCACCCTATTCCCATCTGCAGAAATGCTTATTTAGTTTTGCAACATATAAAAACATGAAGCTAAACACACACGAGGTAGTGCAAACACAGATATTTTTCACATCTAAGTCTACACTTGGTTTATGGAAAATATGTAGTACACAAAGTATGTGGGTTTGTATATAGATATCTGTATCTATCTATCTATATCTGTATATAGATCTGTATATATATCTATATATCTCTATCTATATCCACACACATACTTTCAAACGTGCTGCTAGAATTCTATTAGAAAGAAAAATCTGAACCCAGTGAAATTGTCAACTTTAGGCTTTTTTGTTGTTGTTATTTTTTTTTCCCTCCCTTTTTTGTTGTTTTGTGTGTGTGTGGTTGGCTGGTTGGTTGGTTTTGGGGGAGTTTTGGATTTTTTTTCCTTCCAAGAGTGGAGAAATAGACATTAATTTTTGCATTTCAGTTTTCAAGGCACTTCTGCTCATAGATGTGAGATTACTTACGATACTTTAAACATCCTGCTTGAAAAACATGGTAAAAGATAACTGCCATTCAAATGACCATATGCAGTAAAATTACCAGTTTGTTGTGGCAATGCAGAATTTTTGACATAAAAGTTTCACCTTAAAAGCTGAAAATATTTTGGCTTGTAAGTTTCATCTAATGAAGGTGTGCAAAACTGTGTTTCCATTGGAAGGTGTATATTAATATAAGTTCCAAGGAAAAGTTTTCTTAATTATTCCTGAAATGGGGATGTAGGTGCTGCAAAACTGTGCTTGTTTTGCAGAAGCATAAAGCTGTATTCTATGCAGAATAACTCCTGGTGATAACCTGGTGGTTTTGACAACAGGATTGTGATTACCTGAGGACATTAATCACTGCAGCTGGTTGGAGGTGCATTTTTCGCACTCCAGAAACACACACCTATGCCAGAATTTTTAATGTAGATTGAACTTTGAGTAAGTGACCTGACCACAGGTTTGAGACAAATAAAGAAATAAGGCAAAACCCCATAAATTTTCATACTCTCTGGTAGTGGCAACCCTTGCCCTTACATGTATTTACATCCACTTGTGAGAGACAAGTTTAATTCCAGACATGTTTATGAGTTATACATTGAAATTAAACAAAAAGAGTAATAACAGGAATTAGTTCTGCTTGAGTATGTCACCATTTGACTGTTCAGTTTTAAGACTGCACACATTTTTCTCTAAGAGGATTCTGTGCCATAACCAAGCTAATCAAACACGGAAGAGAAGAACTGAATGTATGAATGGCTTATTTCCTGGCTTTATACAATTTCGTTTGGTTGATATGTCATATAAGAACCTCAGTATTAACCTCCTTGAATTTTATCTTGGGGAGTGTGTAACAGGCATTAGATTCAAATTATTTGCTAGGAAAAAAAATCAAACCATCTGAAACATAAAGAGTTTGTTAACAGTAAATGTTATGTTAACATGATATTTGGGAAGTAAAGCAGCAAGATGCAGGAGAATGACAGAAAACAAGTTAAGTTTTGCAATTGGCCAGTGTTTTTATATTGTTAATAATACACAAATCTAAGAAGCAGAAGGAGTACACTGTGCGTATGTGTGTCACACACATATGTTAAAAAAAAAAAGTAATTTCTTACATAAAATATTTTGGCAGTAAGGTATAAGAACCCACGTGTCACCCTGTGATAAAGGGAAATCTTGGCTATGTGGTAGCTAAACAATAAACAGAAAAATTAGGGGCATGAATTGTGACATTTTTTAACTTCCTAGATAAAGAAGTACTCTGGAGCAGCCTTGCTGGCTTGCATTAGAACTTCCTTCTAATGCATGGAATTAGAAAACATCTAAATCTGTTGTGGTTTGTGTGTGTGTGTGTGTTCTGACATTCCAATCATTATTGTAAATAAATGTGATGCAGAGGAGGAAAAGCTCAGCAAGATGAGACTTATTTGTCTTTTGTTTATAGGCAGTGACCAGTTCTTTTCCTTAGATGTTTGCTTAGGGTGGAGAGCTACAAATAAAAAAATAATTGTGAATGAAGTTAAGGGTTATGTAGATGTTAATATAGGTTTCTTCTGAAATGCAATGGAGCTGAGTTTTAGGTAAAAACCTCATTTGGCTGGAGAGGAGGCAGATGATTTAATAGCTCAGACAGTCAATATATTTTACTCAGCAGAAAATTTCTCACTGTAATTTGTTGGTAGGATTGCTGGGAGGAAAGGCTGCTCTCTGATTTAATTCTCATAAGGAGCTCATTCCACTGCTTCAGAACATCCTCCATGTACAAAAAGGATAAATGAATTCAGTCATGAAATCCAATCTTGACTCCAGAATCTGTCTAACTTCAGGGGACAGAAAAATAGTCTGATGGTGTTTGGGCAGTGGGTGAAAACACTAGTGAAGGTCACTCTTGTGAATCATCTGAATGCAGCTATTGAACTGAGTACAGTCTAAATTACTTCTGCCTGTTTTGCACACTTGGAGTCTGTACAGGAGCATGGGGCATATCAGTCCTCCTTCTTTGGACTAACTCTTCCAGCTAAAGGGGCAAGTCTGTCTATTTCTGTGCAAATTGATGATAGCTACTCATTTTTAAATTCACACATTTAGCCCACCAGCTGTCATATATTAGACTATCACAGAACCAGTTAGGTTGGAAAAGACCTCTGAGATCATCAAGTCCAACCTTTGACCAGACATCAACTTGTCAGCTAGACCATGACCTAAGTGCCACATCCAGCCTTGTCTTAAACACCTCCAGGGATGGTGACTCCACTAAATCCCTGGGCATACTGCCCCATATGACTTAGTTGTGTAACTCTTTTTTGTTCATATCTTCTTGGCAGGATTTAAAAAATCCTGTTTGCTTTCCAGGATTGTGGGAACTGCTTTGTTGTTGTTGTTGTTGTTGTTGTTTTTGGTGTGTTTTCATGAACACAGTAGGTACAGAGTGGTTCCCTGCTTATTAACTATTTAAAAGATGAGTAGTACTCAAATGATCCTATTAATGTACATATTTTTAAGTGAAATGCTGTAATGAAACCGCTTTTTTACTCTCTCATGGATTTGAATGGTTCCACTTTTGTCAATCTTAGTGTAAAATTACAATCTTTTACATCAATATACATACATACATATGTTTATACATGTACATATAAATTAATACATACTAAAAGACTTACATTATCTTACATCCAAAAGGTAGCATATCATAAAATTAGTATTTTTAACTAATGCTAATAACTAGTACATTTTACTCACTGTTAATTGATGGGGTGAAACTATCAGTGACCTGCATTTCACTTGAGAAATACTGGATATGTGTGCATAGATATTCCATAGTGGTCAGCACATAAGTAGTAAGTGGAAAAAGATCTGAATCCACTGTGTTAGCTCTACTGATTGAGTACAACACATGCAAAGTGTATGGAAGATGTGCAGGCTAACTGCATGTGCCACCTCTATATTTGCAGAAGCCTGAGATGTCCCAATATCTGGTACACATTGGGTACGCAATGTCTGGTACACAGACAGGGTGGTGTCTTGCATGTCTTATGAATCTGAAAAGCAGTTTTCTGTGCAAAAAGGGGGAAATAGCTGTTATTTCTTAGGATAGGTAATTCATAGGTCCTACAGGCTGCACTTTTAAAAAGAATTTGGAAATATTTTTTAATATAGTCTCAGTTATGAACATATTCAGTTAAACTAGCTGCTAGCAATTGAGCAATATGAACCAATTTTGATCTGTTTGAAGCAGTTTATACTTAAGAATTCAGCTTATGTATTATTTATTGGTAAGGTGACATACTTCAGATATTGTAGTAATATCATTCAGTGAAAACTGTTACCACTTGTACTGCACTTTCCAGGGAAGAATTTTATTTTTCATAATTTGATTTGGGTTTTCTTATATGGCACATTCAATAAAATAAATTACACTAGCAAGAAGAGAGGAGAGTAATAGTAGCCAGCTGCACTGTCCTCAAAGTGGATCTTCAGCATTCTGTGTAAAGAATGTGTATTATAAATTAGGATGATGGAAACAAAACCCTGGCTTTCTATCTGATTTTCTTCAACAAAAAAATCATGCAGGTTTTCAAAGCTCTGAGGATGCTTACAGGTTTTCTGTTAATGTTGCATCTCTCTGAATTATTTATTTAGACTTGATTCTTTGATTCAGTGACATAAAATTGTCTTTATATATATTGCTGAGCCTTCATCCTTCTATTTCATATCATGCAGTACCATGTACTATCATAAATCAATGTATATCACAGCTTAAGGCAGGACTCTGCTCCTCACAGTGAATCGGAATAGTTTGTGATGGACTAGAGCCCTGGCTAGTGTAAAGGAAACCACTAGGATACAAACCCTTGTCACAGGAGCATCTAACTCTCCAGGCTGCCTTTCAGGAGTCTATCAGTTTTGTTTAGTGTATAGTATTACATTTCTTTGTGGCAGGCTTTGGTATAGTTTTGACAGTAGAAAAAGCAGTTATTGGTTAAATAACACTATTTTAATAAGACCTTTCTAACATAATGACAACAGTATGTTCTTTTGTAATTATGACACAATCTTTAGTCTCCGTTTCCTCTTCCAAGACTAGACATCTAAAATTACTTACAGAACCACTCTATGATTGGCCCAATTCCCACAGCTGGTGAACACAATCTGTGTAGCCACTGTAGGTTTCACAGGGGTAAATTAATTTCACCGTTGAAGGAAACAGAAGCACTGAGCTGATTTTGGAGTGGTCCACAGTGATGTTGGCAGGTGCCTGTGACAGTCTGACAAACGGACCGATGTGGGGGCACCTGTGGGGGCAGCTGTGCTCCGGCTGCCTCTGGGCGGGCCAGTGCAGGGGAAACCCTTCTGCTTGCCTGCTACGGGTAACTGAGCCACAGTTAGCCCTGGAAATTCTTCACCATGATTGCTAATTTGTCCTTTAGGGATATCTGGGTTTAAACTAGCTTGTTAAGCACTGGGATCATATGCCAAGTACCTGACTATCGAGTCCTTCAATTTCCTGCATGTCTACATATGGCTGCCTGACAGGTGGTTGCCAAGTGCAACAAAGCATAAACAAGGCTGACAGGATCCATATCCTGTAATTAAAGTTTCAATGACAATTCTGACAATTCTTTTCTGAATTCTCTTTTATAATTTTCAAATACCTCTTCCTCTGCTTACATGTAGGTCTTGTACTAAATATGAATCTCCCTTACCTCTGTCCCTTGCATCTAGTCATCTGCAAAATATGAAGACAGACAGAAGTGGTTATGTAATGCATGGAGAGGAGAACTCCTTTTGTTCTTAAAATAGTAGAAATGGCATTAGATGCAGAGAATATGAAATAACTGATTTTGTCTCTTTTCTTCTTAAGCTGGAATTGAAATATTTGGAAGAAGCAATAAAGAATAATTGTGATAATTTAAAAAAATAGATTTTTTTTAGCTGAGAGAAGGAAAGATGTCAAAGGAAAATGGTAAGAAAAAAAATTAAACCTTTAAATAATACAAGAAGTATAAGTAAAATATAATTCTGTTCAGAAGATATGCTCTTCTCTTTTGTATCATACTAGATTCAGGAAATAAGCACATCATAAAGTTTCCAGCTCACTGCATGTTCAAGCTTATGATGAGACATTTAAACAGGCACTTTCTTATCTAGGTATATATTTGTCATGTGGAAGCTGCTATAAAACCTGCCACCTTGTCCTATATGGCTCCTTTGGGATGAATGAAGAACAGTTTAAGCTCCAGTCTGGTTTTTGCAGAATACAGGGGGTGTTTAAACAATAATTCTAGTTAGTCCCTAACCGTAATCTGTATTTTCAAGGCAATTTGATCCCTATGAGGCTTGACTTGCAAGTTCAGCTGCAAGTGAAATCTCTGGTAGTTCCTGTTGCTCAGCAATAGCTTTACTAGTAAACCACTAGAGAAGCAAGTAAAGAATTGAGACCAAAGCAATGTGTTTTGCCTTCCCTTTTATTATTGATAATCTGAACTCAAACCACGACTTGTCTTTAGTAAAAGTAAATTCATATAAGATGGTATTATTTACTTATTTCTCAGAAGAATTTTAAAGGGTGTTTAAGTTGTGTTTGGAAGCATTCATGTATTTTATTGATGTGATCCCCCAAAATGCCTAAGGGAAAAAACAGAAAATGTTGTCAGTGCAATTCCATTTAGTAATAGTACAGTGCTGAAATGGAGAAGGAAGGTTTTCTCATTTTCTGACTCGTAGCTGTGTTGAACCCTGATTAATATCTATATTGTCATAGCAGTAAAGGCACTTTATAAGGCATTGAAGAAAGACAACAAATTAAAATTGCGTATTTAAAATTAGCTCAAGTCTAAAATTTTAAGTCTTCTGTAAGTTTAATTTTGGAAACAGAAGAGATTTAATTGGATAAATTTCTGTTTACATGGTAATGGTGCAAATGGACTATAAAGTAGTTTTTACTGACAAAATAATAACAATATAAACAATAACAAGACTAATTATAAAAATTCAAGACTAATTGTGTAACTTTCTCATTTATATCTGTATTATCTTTCCTACTTCAGTCCTCTTTTCTACTTGATTCTTTGTGGCTGTAATGTAAGTTCTGGGAGAGGGGCTGAGTCCTTCCAGGTCTGAGTTATGTTGTACTGAACATTGTGGCTAAAAAGGCAAAGGGCCTGTTCAGGAGAGAGAGGAGAAGGTTGATATTTAAGAAGTTAGGTGTTGTCCTAAGCAATTTACATCTACATTTTCATTCACCAAAATCATCAGTTTCTATGTCTACGATTATGATCATGATGAAAATTTGATACAATTAGATTTCCTGAGGAGATTTCCATCACTCCAATCCCTGGAGAAGTTTCAGGACACAGGGACTGATATTTGACTACTCACTTCTTTGGCTGTTGTTGTTTTAGAAGTTTCTGTGTTGCATGTTTCTCCCCACATTATACCAAAAACTGGATGATAGGAAGTCACCTGTTCTTTATCAGTGTTTGCAACCTTTTTGATGTGTCAAGTCCACTCTATTTAGGAAGAAAAACATTGAAGCATTTCAACAAGTTTTAGATTTTTTTTTTTTTTTGCATTAATGATCTTGGATTTCATGTTTCTGAAATATAACCCTTTTCTTGGCAGACTCAGCAAACTAAAAGTATTTGTCTGTAATTTTCTACCTGTCAAACATGTAGGCTTCATGGTTAGTTAGTATTCAGGTCTGCAGATCCTGAACGCTGGCAGAGTCCTGAGCATTACCTATGCATATTCATCATGTATTTTGAAATGTATGAGAAAAATAATTGCATTCAATGTAACTGGGCCCAATGTGATACAGAAGTTTTGATTTCTTGCTTTTTCCTCAAGTAGTTTTAAAACAGCTATGTGCAATTTGATTTGTATCTACATAATTTGTATTAAAATAGCAGCACATGCTGATATTTGTAATGTTATGTGTTGATATGTGCTGTGCTCCTGCAGCTTTTTGTATAACCCATATGATTCACAGTAAGGCCTGAACTTCTTATTTCATTATAGGCCTGTATGCATGGTATTATACAAGTGATGTAATGTCAGGCATGCACATCTCCTACATATTTTATAACCCAGACAAAACTAGAAATATCATGATTGTGTCTGCCATTCATGTGCTAAAAAACTGCACTTTACTGCACAGCGTTTTTTGCAGACTGAATTCCATATATAGAAAAACCAGTAAGTTACCAATTCTCACTGAATATTGTGAGTACAGTCATTACACACAGCTTTAAAAAAAAAGAAAACAACGCTATTGGGGTAGAAAGTGCAAAGGTATCCTCAGTGAGAGGATGTAAAAGCTCCCTGTAATAATGAACAAAACACAAACACTCATAAAATAAATTATAACTGTAAGGACTTTTGTTATTAAGAAAAGAACATGTTGCTATAAATCTTGTTGCAAATGACTATTAATTCCTTTACTTATTTTGGTAGCTGTAATTAACGTATAGTTCTGTATTTCACTTAACTGGTAAGGAAATAGTGACAGTTCCTATGATTAGCAATAGAGAATGAATTGTTAGAGGTCTTTGGTCAATGGCGATGGTGTGGTTTGGGAAGCTCTGCCCTCTGAGTCAGAACAGTGCCCATGTTACAGCAGGCAGAAATTGTGAGAAGATGCAAACACGTTAAGTATATTAAGTTAACGGAATTGATATATGTTGTAAACTTCACTCTTAACTGTTACGACAATGTACTTTGTTTTTTCATCATACCATAAAATGGTTTGGGTTGGAAGGGACTTTAAAGGTCATCGACTTTCATCCTTCTTCCACGGGCAGGGACAATATAATTTGTTTTTTTAAAAAATGCAGACTTTTTTCAAGGAGTAAGGGCCAGCAGCACCAAGCATATTTTGGGGTGGGTATATATAACTGTATACTGTTTATGTACTGACAAGTTGAGCAAGGATGAATGGCTATTGGATTTTATTGTTTTCAGCAGCCATTCAATGTTCTGGCAGGGACATTTTAGGTCTGTATGTTTAGCCACATACCTAAATAATATGTTTGTATTTCATTTCCCCTTTATGTGCTGCATTTTATGTGAGAAACATTGTTGCTTATTTTATCATAACTCAGTGACTTAACATGTGTCAGATAAAAGGCTAGTGGACTTCAGCACAAATTTCTGAATGATCAGGTGCAAACTGGAATTCTGAAAGAAAAATCTTTGTCCTTATGTGAGACTCGTAAATTTGAGTATTTCAGACATTTGAAAAACCATGTGGGTGTTGCTGGTATTCCAAAAGCAGAGACTGTAGTTTCTTTATTGGAGATGTTACTGTGTCAATTAATAGTTAGTGTTCCTGGTTCTAGTGCCTGAAAGCTTGGATCTTTTGAAAGAAATCCTATTTGGCAGAAGCCATTCCTTCCTGCAGAAATGCCCATTTTGTTTAGCAATTTTGATTTAGGGGAAAGATGGAGACATCCATTTTCCTTCAGACTGTGTCCCAGAAGGCTAAGATATAGGCTGGAGAAATATTTATCTTGCTATGAACAATCAAAAGGTTATATTATTAATCCGTAAAAATATTTCCATGATGATGTCATTATACTTCATGCAAGGCTGCAACATTTTGAAATAATAAATTTCTGGAGAAATATTTAATTATATTCTATATAAATACTGAAACCATTTCACTGTTTATAAAAAAAAAAAGGTTTTTTTCTCACCTATCACTTTTAAATGCACCTATCTGATAAAGATGGTTACAGTATTTATTTAAAGTGTGAGATACTGGGACAATATAAAGTGTGAGATACTGTGATATCTACTTCAGTTCAGTTTCCTTTTGTACTACTAAAATTCTGAGTTATCTGAGCTGTAACTTCTCATAATTCCTTTTATCTTTCTGCATGGTTCTATGTAATTGGAACCAGATTAAAAGAGAAGGTACATCTGTCTTGGATATTTTGATGTGTTTGATGATCATAATCAAAGTGTTCCTTCCTCATATTCATTATCCATGATACTAAATGTACCAGCTGAGCCTGATAGTTAAAAATGTAAATTGTTATCAAAGAATACAGCATTAGCTTCCTAACATCCTTCTAGCATGCACACACTCAAGAAACACTTTGGCAAACAAATGCTGCCCAGATTTGTAGCCACCAATTGCGAACATGGTAGTCAACTCTGGAAAGACAAAAGTGTTCTTGCAGTCTCTTTAGAATAATAGGATTTCATGGTGTTATTTGATATGCTGACTCGGCATAAATTTTATTCTAGTATATTTTTTATATATATATATATATATATACCTGGTACAAGATGTGCCTTAGTAACTCTTCTGCCATCTTACCTCTTAATTGGTCAACTAGTGCTCTAAAATCTCATATTGTTATAATATAGGTTAAGCTTCCCAAGTTTATTGTCCAGCTTCAGTGAGATAATTCATGAATGATCACTCATCACTGGGTTTTGTCTTATGATACAAGATTGACATTCATGAGCTGCTCAGGCATGAGAAATGGAAGCAAAGCTAGTGGTTCTCACATTCAGGGTTCAAACAAAGCTGCTTGTCTATAGAACATTACCTGTAACAGTTGGTTGCATATAATTAGTTTCTATTCTGGGAAAAATTACGTTTTTCTTGTCAAAAGTGAGTGCATTGATACAAAAGCCTGAGATTAAGGTGGAGGAAGTGTCTTAGTGTAAGAAACTTATTTTTCTACAGAGTCTATCTTGTTGATCTAGTGAAAATTCTTCTCATTAGCAGGTTTTTTTTTTTTTTAAACTGAATCTATAATGCAAGCAGGAAAAGTGAAAATTAATATATATTAGTAAAGAGCGTATACCTTTCAGAGTAATCAACTACTTCTATCATGGTCTTACTAGTATGCTTATTTAAAATACACACTAAATATATAGTGAACAACCTGCAAATATGACTGTTTATTAATTTCATGCTGTTGTGCTCACAACAGACAAACTTTGGAAGAAAACAGTTGTTTTGATATCTTGATATTTGTGGCACACAGAAACTCAGGCTTTGGCAGACAGCTGTTGCCAGCTTCATTATCTTGCTCTGAGCCCTACACCTCTACAAACCAAAGAGGATAAGGCACTTGTGTGAGGCTTAGTATGCTGCAAGTAACCAATATTCACTTTCATTTTCTATCTTTTTTTTTTCTCTAGGAACTGCTTTACAATTGCTCTTTTGTAGAATTTTCCTTGCATATTGTGGCCATTCAAACACAGCCTATGTGGCCATGTGACCTCTGATAAAAATCTCCTTGCTTATAGTAAAGCTTTACACCTAAAAGAACCCTAAGAAAAACATTTAAAATGTTTTGTGGATTAAAGCTAATTGCAACCGCTATCCTTAAGGTTTTTGCTGCATTCATTTAAGTTCTTAGTTTATTAAAAAAAAAAAATAGAGCACCACCTGCCATCTAGTATAAAATCTTCACATATATTAAATACTTCTTAGTTTATAATACACGGAGTTGAATCAAAAAAACATTATTATTCACCTGTATGTTGTATACCTTGGACAGATCTTGAGTTTGAGTCCTAGGAAAATACTTTGCATCGGTGGATCTTAGATTTTTATTGTAACAAATTAAAAATATTTTAATGAGAGAATTATTTACATTTTAAAAGATCATTTCTGATGAAGTAGTTGTATGTTGCAAGTTTCAGTCCTTCATTCTCATGAAGCAGGTTGAGAACTATTGTTCTCAACAATAGGTTGTCTCATGAAGCTGACACAATAGTTACTGTCAGGTTGATTAATATATTCTCTTTTTATCATCGTTACTTCTTTTAAGAGGTTAAGTGCTTGCTAATTGAAATACAAAAAGCGATACAGGTATCGATGCATTTATATAGGTATTGATACACTTACATATTCTTGAATTGCTATCCAGAAATGTGCCACTGAACAATTTTTCATCGGAATTAATTGGCACCTCATTGTCCTGTGAGAAGAAAATTAGCTCTTATATAAATAAATGAAGGTGCCTGGTTGAAGTAGTCCTGGGTACTGGATCCAGTCCAACTGGCATGGCACATGTCTGTGCAGTCTGACTGCAGGCACCTCCTGTTTTGGGAACAGTTTTTGAACCATTCTGGTTGCCTGGGAATTGTTCAGAGATTGGCTATTAGAACAGGCCAAATTTATGACAAGAAATGGTTTAACAACTGCACTAGCAGAGCCACTTGAATTCTAGTGTTAAGGAAGTAGCAGTGACACAATAAAGAGGAAGATTAGATATTTAAGTTAGACATGTGGTCAAAGTGCCTCTTTCTAACTTTATACGCTAAAATTCCCCCTTAGCCAAAATTTTCTTTTAAACTTGCTATTTTTTCCAGAGCTTTTTCCTTTTCCAACTTACACATAATCTCCTTTTCTTTCCTTTGATTTTCTGAAAGCATCGAAAATTAAATTGAAACTTCATCAACATTACTAGTATTCTACATTTAATATTCATTTAGGGTTTTCCAAAAGGAAAGCTGACTCAGCCTTTAAATGGTATTATGTGTAGGTCTCTGTGCCTATAGAACCTATGAAGGTATTCTTACAGGTATCTGGAAGAATATAGGGTCAGCTTGGTTTTTGTTTGTCAGTCTCAGTGCTGTTGGCCAGCTTTTTATTGCTCAGTCTGGAACGTGTGAAGCACACTTTCTGCAGAGATGTCTCTTTAGATGCCATTAAAATACTGTACAGTAAGAAGGTAAGTGGGGGCTTTCTAGAAAAAATATCCTCAGTCTCTGACTACAGCTGTAGCATTTCCTGTCAGATCCTAAGGATTTAATTCAAATATGAAAGCATTATTATTGTCAGTAAATGCAAAATAAGTCTTAAAGGCCATTTACGGCTAACTTTTAAAATGCAATCCATTTGTGTTACCCTTACTGGAATTTGTCTGCACTTCAGGATGTTATATTAATATTATACTAATTTATAATGACTGTTCCAGTTCACTTCTATATGTTGTGCATTGCTTTTTCAAAATTACAGCTCTGATGGATAAAATTTTTTACTGCATGATGATATAGATATGTTAAGTAGTATACTTCATACTACATAGTACAGAAATTCATGAAGAATAGTTTTTTTTGATAAAAGATTGCGTTTTATTTAAATATCACTTTTTTAAAAAGTGTATCATGAAAGTAAGAACAATTGTACACATCTATGGCAATGCTGCAGTGGGTCATTTAACAAACAGTTTGCTAATTAAGAGCAAAACATTTTCTGTTGCTCTGGATTGCTTGTGAAAAGTTTATGGATTTTTTTCCCCCCTCAAATTCATTAATTCAAAGTTATCCACTGGTTCATCCTTAGTTTTAGTTTGAAAGTTATCAGTTCACAAGGACTATTTGAAATTAGAACGTTAGTCACTTCTACTGAAGGCAAATTCACATGAGATGTTTTTCCTCCCTTATCAGGTGGGAGAATGTGATGGCCTCTTTGTGCTGAGAAAAACCCCAGGAGTCAGCAGAGCTCATTGAACTGTCATACCTGTGAAGTGGTATGAAATACAATATCAATATCCCTCAGCTTTTAGCCCTGTAGTATAGTCAACTAAAGCACATAGACCTCATCAGGGCTAAAGCCTAATTTAGTGCAGCTGGCTTCATTAGCTATTATTTTGGAGTTTCAGAATTAATCCTTCGGGAGGAGGATCAGCCTGTCACCAAAAGCACAAACACAGAATCAACTTTTCATAGGTTTCTTGAGTATTTACTTAAAAGAGGTTTAACCTGTAAAGAAATAATACATTGGAATACTTATTTTTGTAATCTTTTCCAGTTGTGTAAGTATTGAGGAAAGTGTGTATCAAATCTGTTAATGGATTTGGGCTCATAAGAACCTATTATTTTTCTTTACACTTCGAGGGCAGATGAGTAGCCTTATAGCGGAAGAACGTTCAATGGAACTAATTTCCTTTTTTCCTTTCTGATTTTATACTGTGTTGGTGAGATGAATTGTCTTTTCTGCAATTTGCATTATGAGAAAAGAAGGTCTCAAACTGGTAGAAACTTTGGCAATCTTTTTCTAAACCTATGATAAGATTTCCCTTCTCTTTCAGATGAACAAGAAAATAATTTTATCTTCCATTCCAGAAAAATTTGTGTGGCTTTATAGGTTTGTGATTCTTTTATGGTTTGTTTTACTTTTCCACTCTGAGTCATGTCATCTTTAATCTCCTTTAGCTTAAATCCCCCACTAATTTCCTTTAATGCTTTCCTATTTAGAAGATCCTCAAGGAATGCTTTACTTTATATCCATTTTTGTCCATCTCTCCAATATTTTATGGCAATATTTTTTTATCAAATGTTATAATAAGTAATTACTTAAGGTTTTTGAACGCACTTATTTTATTTCTCTCATGATACAGAATTAACCCTGCTTAGGTGGAGAAAAGTCAAATTAGCTATGTTCACAATTGTTCAGCATTTAAATTTGAACTATTGTCAAAGTACTATATATTCAGGAAGTAAATTCTAATAGGATTATAATCTCAAATGTTATTCTGACCTTTTATAAATAAAAAGGCCTACACAGGATATTTTTCTACCCTTGTAAATGAAAACCACCAGAACTGTTCTCTGGCACTGAGGTCAGTGGACATGGCAGTGTCTAATTCACTATTATTGAACAGGACTTAACTTCCAAAACAGGGTGGCCACATTAAAACTGGAATATCCTATTTCCCAAATAGTGCTTATTAATACAGAGAATCATGGGAGATTCTAGTTGTGCGGCAGCCAGTGCCAGGGATTGTTCTAAACAACTGAACAGTGCAGGTAGTTGAGTTTCAGTGTCTTTGCCTGAGAACTGGCACTTACAGAATTATTAGTTACAGTCAAGGGGACTGAGAAAAAACATCTGGATTTGGCTGGCGTAGAGTTTATTTTCTTCACAGTGGCTAGCATGGAGCTGTGTTTTGCATTTGCGCTCAACACAGGATCGATAACATAGATGGTTTTGTTATTGCTGAGCAGGGCTTGCACAGAGCCAAGGCATTTTCTGCTTTTTGTGTGTCCACGCTGGCAAGGAAGCTGGGGGTGCCCAGGATCTTGGGAAGGGACACAGCCGGGACAGGCGACCTGAACTGACCAAAGGGATATTCTACACCATAAAGCATCATGCTCAGTGTATGAAGTGGGGGGAAGAAGAAGGGATGTATGGAGTGATGGTGTTCGTCTTTCCAGGACATTTATGTGTAATTGGGCCCTGCTCTTCCGGACATGCCTGAACACCTGCCCATGGGAAGCAGTGAATTAATTCCTGGTTTTGCTTTGCATGTGTGTGTGATTTTGCTTTCCCTATCAAACTGTCTTTATCTCAATCCATGAGTTTTTTCACTTTCACCCTTTCAAATATTTTCCTGACTCTGCTGGTGAAGGAGTGAGCAAGTGGCTGTGTGGAGCTTGGCTGCTGGCTAGCGTTAAACTTTGTCACCATCCAAAACTTCTTTCAACAGGGCATTGACCAGGGACATTTTCCCCAGGAATATTGCCCAAAAGCCTGAAGTTGTAGGAATGTCCAATGTCCCTGTGGGCACTTAGCAGCTCAACAGCAAAAACCCCTCTTCTAGATCCTCATTCTACCCTCATTCCTAAAAGGCCTGCTCTGTTGTCAGTACACAGAGTTTGCCTAACATGAATAGCAGAAGGTTTCACGAAGTGAAACAGTACCAGCCACTTTTGCCCAGGATAAAATAGGAAGAAGTGCTGAATACGTATGTCTAGTTTATGGAGCAACCTGAAGGTTAAGAGCATTACATACAAGACTAGAGATTCAGTCTTCCTGTCTTGTCTGAAGAGATTTAAGTATTTCTTGCTCCAGGTAAGAAAATATCTTTCAGACTGTCTTTCAGCTGCTCAAGTGATTGAATAGATACAATTTAGTCAGAATCTGTGACAATAATACAAGATTTTTTGTACCAGACAGAGAGAAATGAAAGATAGATTGGTGATCCACTGGTATACAGAAAATTATAATCTAGAATCTTCCCAAAGACTTTTTTTTGTCTAGCTATAATGCACTGTAAACCACAGATACTTGGAACAGTGGCTTTCAGCAGCTGTGTGCTTCTCAATTCAATCACTGTCTCCAGTAGCTTGTGGTCAGGACACTTGCATGAGGAAAAAGAATGGTAACTTTAATTTGCTTCAGTCAAGGCAGTGATTCAAACTTGATTCTTTGGCTTCTGGGGAAATGCTCCAACACATTGAGCAAGAAGGAGAGATAGGAAGAGGGTGAAACAGTGACCATTTTGTTTCCAAGGGAAACCTGGTCCTTACTGTACTTTGAAAGAGCTTTGGCACCACTCTGCAGAAAAAGGTCAAAGCTAATCCTAACTGGAAGGAGGCATGTCTGAGCTAACATTATTTATCCCTGTCCTGAAAAGGACGCTTCTATCTTCTGTCTTCAGCAGTGCTCATTGTTAACTAGATTTGCATATAGGGAATTGCTTTTTGAGATGTCAATTTCTTTAAGAATAAAGAAGTTTCTTCAGTAGATGTGATTTGATTTTGACTATTGGAACCAAAAAAAGTGTGTAAACTTCCAAAAACAAGGAAGGCTTCCTGTAAAAGATAAAATTCATAACTATTTATTGATAGCTACTTATGTTACTCAAAAGCATTATAGATTTTGAGAATTGGTAGTATAAAAACATGTCTTTAGAACAGTCTTTTAATGTTATTTGGAGGGCTGGAGCAGCATGAGGATGACAGCTAACACCTCTAAATTAGGCCCAGTAGTCATCATCTATAATTTGAGCATCTCCCTGGCTATTCAGTTGATCATACAGACAAGCTTTTAAAAAGACTGCCAATAGTTAGTAATTTCTACAAAAGCACCTTGGGTACTTTGATATTCCAATATCAATGGTCTCTTTTCTTTTTTGCAGACCCAAGATGTTTCAACGGAAAGGTTTCTACTTTACGCAAGATTTGGCGTTTATTAAAGTAATATAATACCATGAAATTCTTTCACAACCTCACTGTCTGAACTACTGAATTTTTAGGTGAATAAAAAAAAAACAAAACAACCCTGTGTATCCTGAGAAACATTTTTGGCTTTTAAAAGCACCTCTTCTTAGAAAAAGGAACTTTTATTGTCACTTTCTGTCTAATTTTTTGTTACAAAGTTGAAGCATAAAACTGTGTTCTTTCAAAATATTATGCCAATTTTTTCATTTCCTGGACTGAGTTTTTAAAGACATAGGTTACGCCTTTTCCTCATAAGAGGTCATAACACTGTAGTCTATCTGAGAAACAGTCTACATGAAGTCTGCTACCAAATACATTACCCTCAGTTTTTAACTGCAGAGTAAGGATGAATCATATTCAGTAGTACTAAAAATTATGCAGCAGGGAGTAGAGTATGCAGCGATGTTCTATGGTCCAGACTTTACATTTAATATGTGCACCTATTCTATGTATTTCACACAAAGTGCATGCCAGGATAAAACTAGGTAAATAGCTAGTTTAATGCCATCAAAGCACAGTTCAACGCATTAAGGCAAAGAAAATGCCATCTAAGTAATAAAAAGTGCAAATAAGTAAGAGAATGGCAGAGAATGGAAACCAGTGGGGAAGAAAAACGACTACTACACCCATCTACTGGAGAGCTCCCAGAGTGACTCCACTCTGCACATTACCCTCTCCCCTTGTCCTTCACGTGCCTGCACACACTGTGCTTCCATTCCTGATGGCAGGGGTGATGAGGAGGTCACGGGCAGGTACAGATACAAAAGGAAGAGATGGAGTGCCACACTGGCATTATGATGCTTTGAGATGCATAGTGGCTTGCAGAGGTGGTAATGTTTAACTCGGTAGGGCAAGAAATTGGAGTAGGCTTATATAGTTTTTATGGTGTTGTGGCCAGTGTGATACCTGTGAGTAATATGAACTCTTTTCAGTATCACTGATTCTATTTTACTTACACACTGCTTTCCAAGTAAATTGCACAGTTTGTGTTAAATTGCTTAAATTATCCAAATGTAAAACAGAAAAAGGTGAGTAATAGAGTTATTGCAACCACAGAGGGATCCATTCCCTTTCTTAACCAGCCCTAATGTTGGGAAGTTTAATTTATATATGCAGGAACTATCCAGAAGATATATTGTGTCTTCAGTGGAAGATGTGAAGAGTATGCATGACATTGTAAATAATGGCCAAGGCCACAAACAATAATGATGAAATATAAATCAGTGAATAATTGTTCCAATTCATGTCCTATTTCCTAACTTTTAAATGCTTTATATTTAAAGCATAACTTCAGTTATCTGATATTTTTAAGCTAAAATTTATTTTCCACATTACTTAGCAGCTTTATTTTTGCAAAGTGTGGAGAATATTTCACAAAACTTTTTGTTGTCTAGAGGTAGATTTTTGGCTGTCTGTCTAAACCTGACAAGATAATAACCAAAAGCTGCGAAAAAAAATAAATCATTTCCTTTGAGGGAATTCTACATCTTAGGCAATGGAGTACTTTATAATTCCCATTTACAGTAGCTGATTTATTCTGAGGAGAGGTCAGATGGACTGTGCTTTGCTGCATCATGTACTTAGTCTTGGGCTATGTTTTGATCAATAAAGAAATGGTCTTTTGATGGTTAGATTTGTATTCTGTTAATCACAATTTTGGTATAACACAATGTTCATTTGTGGATAGACATAAACACGAATAAGTGTAGGAAAACAAATAATAATTTAAAAATATCCCTTATAATTTAACTACTTCAAATGGAATCTGAGTTTTGAGTTCGACTTCAGCAAGGAAGACGTCTTGACTTCTGCTTTTCAGAGAGCACTGAAAATCCATCTCCTTCACTTTAATATTAGGTTTGAATACAGCTTTTTCATTTTCAGTTAAAGCTGGTGTTTTAGCAATCCAGATTTCTAAATCACTGGTGGTGAGAGATCAGTGAGCACATATCCACAATGTATAACTCCAAGACTATCCGTGTAAGCAAGAATTTATCTGTTGAAACCTTGTGTCATCATGTGGGTTCTCGGTCTTCAATGAACATGAGAAGAATTTTTATCCTGTGGGAAACCAGAAGTCAGGTTTAACACCTTATGGTGACCGCAATGTATCAGGACTCACATGTGAGTGCTGCAGAGGCGTGAGACGCGTGTTTTACCCTGCGGTGCTGTAAATTGTTACCTGCGCGGTTCACAACACGCTGGTCCCCAGGCTAACCCCACGCCTCCATCCCGCCGCGGGAAGCGGGACCGACACCTGCCGGCCGCAGGCCCGTGCCCGCCCTGCTGTGTCCCGGGGGTGCCGGCAGCCCGGCCAGGAGCCTGTCCCGCCAGGAGCCGCCACCTGCCTTCCGCCTCCCGCCCGGGCCTGGCCCACGGGGCGCCGNCCGCTGCGGTCCCGTGGTGTCCCGTCCGGTCGGCGGTGGGAGCATCCGCGCCCCGGCGCTGGCCGATGGATCCCGAGGCGGCGGAGGACGAGCTGTCCCGCTTGCGCACCCTCTTCCTGGCGTGCGACGCCAGCGGCTCGGGCCGCATCGAGCGGGAGGAGTTCGCGGCACTCTGCGCCGAGTTGCGGGTGCGGCCGGCCGAGGCCGAGGCTATCTTCCAGCGCCTCGACAGCGACCGCGACGGGGCCATCACCTTCCCGGAGTTCGCCCGCGGCTTCCGCGGCGCCACGCGGCGCCAGCCCGGCGGCGGCGAGTCGCGGGGCGAGGACGGGGAGGAAGAGGAGGCGTCGGCGGGGTGGGTCGCCGAGGGGCTGGAACAACCCTGGAAGGACTTCGAGATGCGGCTCGGGGACGAGGCGAGGTACATCCCCAGGTAAGGTCCGGGCCTGCCCGCTCCGGCCCAGCCCCGAGCCCCGCGGTGGGAGCGGGTGCGCGGCGCCGGGGTTGGCGGGGCTGAGCCTGCCCCTTGAGCACCGCGGCCTCGCCGCGGAACCGGCCGTGCCGTCCTGCGGGGCGGGAGCGGCACTCCTGGCGGAGCTGCCGCTGGCGCTGATGCAATCCCAGCCGGGGCACGGCCGCGTAGCCTGACCGCTCGCCCCGTGCGCCTGGAGGTGTAGAGAGTGCTCCGCACACCTGCTTCCCGACTGGGTCCTTTCCAGCGCTGTTCTTCCAGCGTACAGCCGCTGGCTGGCTCCCTCTCCGCTGCTCTACCAGCGACCCACGTGGGAAAGTCAGTCCGTAAAACGCATGGAATGCAATGTTCTGCCGGCTCCGCAGGAACTTTCTCCCCGCGCTATGCCCCGACCATCCCTCAGCATCTTTCTTCCACCCTTTTCCTGGTATAGGCTGATCGACAACATCGTTGCCTCCATGTTAACGGTGTTGGTAAATACAGCCCTCGGCCTGATGAGCTCACTGAAGTTCATGAGAGTCTTTGTCCTTAAGTGAAAGAAAGACAACTGATCTTAGCTTGGTTTGAGATTAAATCAGTTTACCACGAGTCTGTCAGTACTGGGCCGGTTCCAGTACAGTCACATTTAGGTGACTCGCAGTAATCTGCTTGAAAGCTTAGGTGCTCGAAATTATTATGAAAATGTTGGCCATAAAACATACAGAGTTGTTTTGCTTCATTTTAAAATTAGAATTTATGATGGAAAACAACTAATCTGAGTTACAGGATGTGGCAGCTAGTCAAGAGTGTTAAAAAGCCTCATGTACATGAATATATCTCTATGTAATCTCTAGATAGTGCTCCTTAAATTCTTATCTATCTTAATAATTTGGTTCCAACCACATTTAAAAATGTGTTTAGATTATGAGATGAAAAGCTTTTTCAGATAAATTTTCAGTTACTTGACCTTCTACTCACGTGTGAAACTGGAGTCAATTGTTCTTTTCTTTTTAGGCTTATACTGGTTGGTCTTATTGGACCTCCCCATTTCAGACGGATCAGTAACTTCATACTGGTCTTTCTTAATTTGTTCATGGTGCCCTCCTTGTTACACGCTTGCTTTGTACAGAAAGAGAACAAGAAAAAAAGTCTGAAAGCTTGCAGAAACAGTTAATAACCTGAAGTCAGAAACTCAATAGGAGCTGAAAAACATCTGATTCATCAACAGTGGTAACTTGTGAAAGCATCTGTCTCCTCTTGGTAGTAGTGCTATGTCAGTATCTTGGTTACTGTTTGCAGCAGCAGTTTGAGTATAGTCGAGCTAATTGTCTCAAAGGATAGTAGTAAGGAAGGGGAGTGGCTATAATTGGTTCCACTGTGCAGACACATATGGTAGTTTTGCTAAATTCATCATGACAGAGTGTAATTTGTGTTACAATTCTTTTGCATGCAAGCTGCAAACAACTAAATTTTGATGGTTAAATACTATCAATTGGTCACTAATTTGGTGTAAATGTTTCCTGTTCAGGTTCAGCTTTATAAATAGCTCTGAACATCCTTCGTAGTTAGCTGTATTTATTAGGTGTATGTCACGTCAGCTGAAGAACAGTGTGCCCTTTGTTTTTTCTCTCTTCTGCCCTAACGTGCTAGAAGCAGGTTGGTTTTACAGTTCACCTTTTTTCCCATTTGTGGTCCATTTTTTTTTAATTGAAACATATGTGTAAGGGCTTTTTTCATGTAGGTAGTCCCACTAAAATCATTAGAACCACTTACATGAGTAATGTGTGTGTTGAAATTGTTTGATTAGTCTGAAGCAGTAGAATGTAACAAAATCAAGTGAAGTACAAGCTGGACTTCAAAAAAGTTATTTATATTTTGATTTAAATTATTTAATTTTAGTTGTTTGTCACTTCAACTTTTTATTCACGGGAAGGCAGTACTTTGGAAATGAGACCTAGCTCAGAACGCATCAGCATCTTCAGTATTATAAAACAGTTGGTGTGGTGTCTTATTGCTCTTCATACACTTGTAGCATTGACATTGAAAGCTGTGAGAAAAGTAATTACAAAGAAGAAACTCCTCAAACCCTGATAAGTGCAGTTAGTTGTCCATATTGTGTGTTTTTTATCTTGATCATTTTGGGTTTCAGCTCCTCAAAATGCTCTACCTTGTGGCCACAGACTATCAAGACACTGACACATGGGCTTTGATGCTATTGGGGTTTATACAGAGAGAAACAAGGCATAGCAGATGGAAGCAGTGAGATAAAACTGACTTTGGGTTTGAAGTCACAGGAAAATCCCACAGTAAACACCTGTGATCTCCTCAGCTTTATTGAATACCCATAGAAATCAAAGGGAATTTTTTCCCGTGGTACACATGGTTCTGTCTCTGGACAGAACCAGTTTCTTTTGGAAACTGGTTCAGTTTCTGTGACTGAACTTTTCAAAGCATAGATAAGTTTCCATAATGAGATATGAAACCCAGTAACAGGTCTATACCCTGACCCAGTCCTCAGTGTAGTAGCAGGCATTTGATGCAAAATGATTTACTGCCAGATACTAAAGTAAGCATATGTTACAATAAGCATATTTTGAATGTAATTACTTTAAAAAAAGGGTAATTTTATTATGCGATGGATCATACTTTTCTGCAGTTTGGTGTATCAGCTGCACAGTTCTTTTAATTTACATTTAATTTACATCTTTTAAAACATTCAAATCTGTACAGGAGCTGTGATTATATTGTTTTTAGTTAAAAAGGCAGAGTAATGTTAGGGAGTTTATTTACAGCCTTGCTCCTTGTCTCCTCATCTGAACGTTTGGACTAAATTCAGTTAGACTTCTTAGTAAGGTGGTTACTGTAAGTCAAAGTATTGTTTGCCTTACCCTGTACCTATGCTTGGTGGGCAGTTTGCCTCTAGGGAAAAAAAAAAGTGGAAAGTCTTTTCAGTCTGATAACCTAATGTGTTAAGTCAGACTTTAGTGGAATTGTACAGAGGGTTTTTTTTGTGTGTTTATTTTGTTTTGTTCGTTTTTCTTGGCATTCATTTAATATAAAATGCAGCTAGCCTTCTGTGTTGTTACATTTAATCAGGAATAATGAAGAATTAAACCGAAAATCATACTATGCCTTTGGTTTATATGTATATGTAGTGAATTGCCAGCAGGGGATCTGTTTTATTGACAACTCAGCCATGTTCGTTAGTTTATTTCCCTAAGAAGCATTTGCAGGACTGGACAGGAGTGGACACAAAAAGTTATGAAACGTACCTCTTTGGTACTCCAGGCAGTGAGTGCTTCAGTGCACTGCCCACACTGGAAGGGTTTAGCCCTTGACCGTGTTACTGGATGTTGCATTCGTTGTTGTGGCCGATCTCAGTTTGAATTTCAATGGTAAGATTGAAAGGTTCCTTCCGTGCTTCCAGTAGACAGATGTGTGCTCCTTTAAGCACGTGGGAATGTCTTCTAATGGCAGTCCTTTTCAGTTCCTCAGCCTGAGCAAAGAATGATCCAACATTCTCTGATACTTCAAGAGATAACTTGTACTGAATGCTATGACACTTATTTCTGCCTCACAGTTACAGGCAAAACACTTCCTGCAGAACAGATTTTAAAATTTTAATGTCAAAGATTTCAATCAGGAAGAGCAAAGACTTGGGATTGTCAAAAAAGAGTAAGTCCTACCAGGCAAATTTTGTGTGGTATTTGGCAAATTGGAAAATCTTGTAAAATGAACTAAATTAATTAGAGCATGAATGGGTGGATGAATCTGGAACAGAAAGTTTGTATCCCTATTTTGAGTTAAATTCTGCTGCCTTAGAGAGTCCTCATACTCCATTGCTTTGCCTTTTAGTCTTGGGGTCTGTTTTATTTTTGTGCCTTGTACTTTCAGCCAAGCTGACTATTCATCAGACTCTTATGTCAGTGCTGCCTGACTGTGAGATTTAATGCATCATACAATCCCAAAGTCTCTTAATATGATTATGATAACAGTGTGCCCCCAGTCATGTCATCTGTAGCTGTTTAGAAAATGAGGATCTGGGGGACGTGATAAAATGAGAAAAGCATGCTATTCTTAACTTGAGCTACTTAAACTGTGAGGACAGGCGATGCTCATGGAATATACTGCTGTACTACAGCAAAGATGAGGAGCTCTGCTGCATGAAAAACGCGTCCAAAACCTGTCATGCTCTTGCTTTCAAGAACCAGGATGGATTTTTGCCAGAGTCAACACAGAGCACAGTATTAACGTTTGTCAGCAATTTGTGTTTACTTCCATGAGATGATGAACCATGATGTCAGAACTGGTGAGGTTTCCTCGGAAGTTGAAGCGTGTTCCCTGGGGAAGGGATAAAGGCAAATCCTGAGGAAAAACAAGTGCTGAATCTTTTTTTTGTCACAGTGCTAGAGAGGGAGGGAATATCTTCTCGAAGAATGTTGTCTTGTCTTTTAATACGTCTGATGACGGGTTGAGGGATGTCCTCTACTGAAAATGAAATGGTTGCCTTTCTGTGAGCTAGAAGACTTTCTGAGCTACCTTAAGTTCTACTTCTCTTCTGATTTTTGCTTTAATCCAAACAGCATCTGTGCCAACTAACTTAAGCACTGTAGCATTCATTTTCCTGATATTTTATCATCATGTTATCATTTGCCATAACTATATCCTTTGATCCTTTGAGGTGTTCTCCTTTTCCACAGACTTCATCTTTCCCTGCCTGTCCCACAATCTTTTTCACTGCTGCTCCACTGGGTCTAAATCACACCTCCAAGTGAACAGCATTTATGCCTTGGAAATATTAAAAATCTTTTATCTGGGAATCACACCTTGTCTGGCTTGTCTCATCTGGGGGTTACAGACTTGATTGTCTTCCTCTAGTGCAATCTATTTCTGAAGGGGGAGACAGAGCAAAACAACAGGTAGTGTTAAAAAACCCCATAGTCCTTTGTGTTGACAAATACTTTGAATTTTACCCTGTGATAAAATTTTGTGTATTCTGTGTTTCCTCAAAGCACTCAGTCTAGGAGAAAATGTTAGGCACTCAGATGTGACAAAATTAGATCCCTTCCAGTCTGTATCAGATTTGGGTGTTCTTTTCTGGTGACTGATACAGTGGTATATCCAATATGTCTGCTTTTCAGAAAAAGGTACTTCTTGGTCTCTTGGTGGCACACATAGGCTCTTAGTGTCCAGTGTAAGGACAATCATCAGATGAATAATGCTTGATCTTTCTTTTGCTTAGACCACCCAACTCAAACATTCCCAGCTCAGACCACCTTATAGTTCATGTCCATACCAGAACAGAGCTGCGACAAGTGATGAGAGCAATTTTACAAGCTGGCCTGCAGTGGAAAGAGGTCATTAAAATAGTGTTCTAAACCCAAATACAGCCCTCAGGGTCAGACTGAGGGGCCCGTGTAACATAGCATACTCTTTCTGCTGACTGCCTAGGGAACACATGTAAGATACCAAGCAACCGTGTAGTTATTACTCGTTGAAAAATTCCATCAGCTTCCTCTGAACTGCATTCAGAGTGTGGATTATCAGGCAAATGGTCACTGTACAATCAGCAAACCAGAAACAATACTATGAATTGATAAAGATTAATACGGCTGTCTGGCTTAAATGAAATTATGAGAAAAAGTAATCTAATATCTGATATCTCTTAAGACCAGTGTTGTGGAGTTTTTTGATGTGGGGTTCCCCCCTTGCCCCCTGTCTGCTCCTGTTGTATTCTACCATGGTATTTTAAATCTATCATATTAGAAATTGCTTTATAATGAGAGCAGTTTTATTTTCTTTATGCAGTTCTCTCAGGAACTCTCTGAAACCATGTGAATACTGTAACTTTGCTGAAGTTAAGTCATGTGAAGCTGTGCAAATACTGACTAATTACACTTACTAAGTGTAATTTTACAGACGGTTTATGCTATAAAACATTTGAGGTGGGGTAAAGCCAAAGCAGTACTTGGCCACAATACTATACTTTTTGTGGGTACTAGTGTTTTGTGACTATACTTTGCAGAAGCAAGAGGAAAAAGTGCATGCGTGGTGGGTAGTGTATCCATAGTGGCAGGTGAATAAAATGACAGTCTCCCATAGCATATATTAAAAAATGCTCTTTCTATGCATTAGTTTTTGTGAATGCCTACAGTTGTGTTAGTGTGGAACTTAAAGGTGTGCAGCTAAATATACTGAAAAGCGATTTTATGATTTCAAGGAAGACAGTTTTAAAGGGCAAATCTGAGCATTTGAGGTGGAGTTGGCTGAAACTGAAGAATGTTCTTGTTGCCTTTTTATCCAGCAAAAGGACAGACAATTTAGAGTTCAGGTCAGCTTGGTGAAGTCCCTTTGTAAAATCTTTGATAACTAAGTTTGAATAACCAATGAATTTGCAGAAAGAAATATCATGTATTCAAGGGGAACTGACGACAAACAAACAAATTATACAATATTCATTGCAGCTAATCTGCCCTCCTGCAGTGGTGTCACTGATATTCACCAAAGCAAGTGTAAACAGGGGAATGATTTAAAATATAAAAATGGCAATTGGGAACAAATAATCATCAAATACTTAACTGCATGTTCATACAGAGTGCACATAACTGCTGCTAATTCATCATGGATACTTGGACTGACTAAATCAATAATGGTCTTTCCAATTCATGGAAGTGTATTACTTCTTCATAGAAGTGTAAGTGATTAAATAGTCCTGTCAATTTTGTTGTATGACTTGATTTCTCCTCTGTTTTTTTTGTTTTGGTTGTTGTTGTTGATGCAGTCATTGTGAGTCTTGTTTTTAATTAAGACATCCTGTATTGTTGCCATAGAAGCACTCACACAAGTGTTGATGCCTAAAACAAAGGAAAGAAAACTTTGCAACAGTATTAGAATAGTAACATAAAAAGCAGGTCCCTTATTGAAAGCTTTCAAGGTGCACAATGTGGCTATATGCACTGTTGGCATTGGGTTTCTACAGCTGGCATTGGGTTTCTACAGTTTTTACAAGTTTGACAAATTAGCATATCAATCAAATATTGTCCAATTAAAAAAGAAGTCCATTAGGTCATCCAGCCCCTGGTTCAGCCCCTTACTGAGACCCCTCCCCAACTTCTAACCCTACTTTTGTTTATACTTTGTGAGACGTGGGACAGGGAAATGTCCTTGCTTCCCAAGAAGCAGAAATGATAGGGTGTTAGGAATGTATCCTGTTATGAGGCATGGGGTTCTTGGTTCCAAGAGGATCAAGATTATGGTGGGGTCTTAGGAATGTGTTTTGTCTATGTAACTAATGGGTAGGAAAAATGCTAGCTAAGAATCTATATAGTTATACAATAAAAGGCTGCAGGACTACAAATATAGAGTAAATAAAAAACCAAAAATCCTAAGGCATCAGTATCACTGAGAGTTTCAGTGACCAATTGCGATCTGTAAAGTCTTCCAGGCCCTTTCCAGGATCCTAATAGTTGTGGATGTATGGATATTGTTTGACTTCTTAAACCTAAGTACTTCTTCCTAAAATTGTGTCACTGAGTTATTGTGAATACAACTGTGTGGTAGCTAGTCATTGGGCTAAGAAGGAATATAAAATATAGAAGTTTTTCTTAAATTCCAGAGGGAGAATAAAACCTCACAGTAACTACTTTGTGTTTCTGACTACTGCATCTTAAAGCAGCCTTAGCTGTATGGCAGAGGCTTAGCATCACAGACATACTGATTTGTAGATTAAATTAGGGTATGTGTATTTCCAGATCACAGAATAATTTCCAGGTCACAGAATAGTCTGAGTTGGAAGGCACCAACATGGATCATCAAGGCCAACTCTTAAGTGAGTGGCCCATACAGGGATTGAACCCACAACCTTGGTATTTATAGCTCCATTCTCTAACCAAATGAGCTATTCTCAGGCTTTCATACACTTTGAAAGGAATCACAGAATTGTTAGGGTTGGAAGGGAGATCATCCAGTCCAACTCCTCTGCCCAGGCAGAGTCACCTAGACCAGCTGACACAGGAACATGTCCAGGTGAGTTTTGAATGTCTCCAGAGAAGGAGACTCCACAACCTCCCTGGGCAGCCTGTTCCAGTGCTCTGAAGAGTCTGGCACCATCCTCCTGACACCTGCCTTGGAGATATTTATCTGTACTGCTCAGGTCTCTCAGTCTTCTCCAGACTAAATAGGCCCAGCTCCTGCAGTTTCTCCTCATAAGAGAGATCCTCCAGACTCCAAATCATCCTTGTGACCCTCTGCTGGACCCTCTCCAAGTAGCTCCTTTTCTCTCTTGTACTCAGGAGCCTGGAGCTGCACACAGTACTCCAGATGTGGCCTCACCAGGACCATTTAGAGGAGACCTCCCTCAACCACATTCTTTCTGATGCACCCCAGGTTACCACTGGCCGTCCTGGCCACAGGGGCACTGCCAGCTCATGGACAACTTGTGATCCACCAAGAGTCCCAGATCCTTCTCTGCAGAGCTGCTCTTTAGGAGGTCAGCCCCAGCCTGTGCTGGTGTTTGGGGCTGTCCTCCCGAAGTACAGGACCTGACACTTGCCCTTGTGAACCTCTTTCAGTTTCTCTCTGCCCAATGCTCCAGACTATCAAGGTCCCATGGAATGGCAGCACAGCCTTCAGCTGTATCTGCACTCACCCCAGTTTCTTATCCTCAGCAAACTTGCTGGGGGTGCATTCTATCCCTTCATCCGGGTCGTTGATAAACAAGTTGAACAAGACCAGTGCCAGTACTGATCCCTGGGGAATGCACTGACTTCAGTTCTCCAGCTAGATTCTGCTAAGCTGATCATGACCCTCTGAGCTCTGCTATTTGGCCAGTTCTTGATGCACATTACTGTCCTTTCATCCAATCCACGTTTCCTGAATTTACCTGTGAGGGTGTTACGAGAGACAGTGTCAAAAGTCTTGCTGAAGTCAAGGTGGGCAACATCCACTGCTCTCCCGTTATCAACCCATCCTGCCATGCCATCATAGAAGGCTATCAGATTGGTCAAGCATGATTTCCTCTTGGTGAATCCTGTGCTTGGGGATGACCTCCAGAATGATCTGTTACATCACCTTTCTAGGTGTAGAGGTGAGGCTGACTGGCCAGCATCTTCCCTTCTTCTTGCTCTTTTTGAACATGGGGGTAACACTGGCCTTGAGTCTTCAGGGACCTCTCCTGTTCTCCATGATTTTGCACAGATAATGGATGTTGGCTTAGGAACATCTGCCAGCTCCCTCAGCACCCGTGGGTACATCCCGTCAGAGCCCATGAATTTACAGATAAGTCTGAATAACTGATCTCTAACCCAACCCTCTATAACCAGGGGGAAGTCTTCCTTTCTCCACTCTTCCTGTCTTGCCTCTGAGGTCTGGGATTCCTGAGGGCCAGTCTCAGCAGAAAAGACTGAGAAAAAGAAGGCATTCAGTAATTCTGCCTTCTCTTGTGTCTTCCATCACCAGGACACCCATCTGGTTCAGCAGTGGTCCCACATTTTCCATAATCTTCCTTTTGCTGCTGATGTAGTGGTAGAAACCCTTCCAGTTATCCTTGATAGCCCTGCTGGACTGAATTCCAAGTGGACCTCGGCTTTCAGCATTGCATCCTTGCATACTGACGGTATTCAAAAGAAGCTGGAAGAGGGAATGGCTGTGGCTCTGACATTCTTGAAAAGAGAATGAAAGTTGCAGAAATAAATTGCAGTATTCCACTACAAATGTATTCTACTCATGGCACAAAATACAGTAAACAAAGGGGACACTAACTGTTTCTCTACTCGCATCAGCATTGAACCTTCAGTTTTGCTACTCCATTAATAATCTCTTTGGTAGGAGTTCTCAGGTGTTGGTGTTGTGCATGTGCTAGCTTTGAACATAGGATGTGTAGTGCAGTTTGAGATACAGTGTATTTTTATGACTGCAGCTTCTTTTGATTTAAAGGCAGTAGCTGATTAATTCTGTATAAGAACGGGTGAGAAAGATAGAGTATCAACATAACCCTATAATTTTGTGAAAAAAGTTATATACTCCTTAAAGATCTAGTCCTATTTCAGTGACGTGTGATATGAAAGAGAATCAGAAAAACGTTTGTTAAAGAAACAAATATTTTATTTTAGGGTCAAGTAGCAAGTAATGTTACTACTGTTCACTTGCTTTCTAAGAAACAATGTTATTTATAAGCATCTTGTTGATGACATTTAAAGAAAAAAAGAAAATTTTAGAAAACAGTTTTCGCAATTTGTGTTTCATATTTCTAAAAATTTTACATGTTGACTAAAATTTTATGTTATAGGTTGTGCTGAATTTATCTGCCTTGGAGGACTGATAAACTGTCCTCATTGTGGCTAGTGCTATTTCTGTTTCACATGCAACTCCTTTAAAGGACTCTCTGTACATTTACCCTCTTTGAAGAAGTCACATTGTTCAGCACCTATTTCTGGATATGTACAGTGTCTATCTAAAATTTGAAACTGTTCTGCACTAGTGTATTGCCTGTTTTGGTGTGTGATTTGCAGCTCTGAAGGACAATTGCTTAAGTGCTAGGAATTTATGAAATGTAGCATGTGTTAACAACTCTCTAACTATCAAAAATAAATGGAATTTCAAAGGGAGAGACTTCAGAGAGGCTGCATTTTGTAATATTTAGAGAACAATGAGCTTCATGCCTACTCAGTGGTAGTGGAAGTGTTAGGAATTCTCTAAATGGCCATAACTTGAGACATTGAACTTGTTTGTGTAGCTGCATGTATTTGGAAATCAGTGTCTTAAGTACTACAGATCTTCTATACAATTGACATTTAATTGAGATCTGATGAACCCAAACCTCAGATATACTTTGTGATACATGGTATCATCAGAACTGTTCCAAAATTCTCTTGTGCAGGAAACCCTTCAGCACAACAATCTCATTTTTGTCTGTATGTTTTTATAGTATTGTGTAAAAGGAAGGCAGATTTTAAGACTACTATATTTTTTTTCCGGTTTCAATATTTCTAGTGGGGCTGTTAATGTCATTGTTGTTTTGGCACAAAAGTTGTTGCTGAGGGAAATGTCCTTAACAGTTTTTTAAATGCAAGTCATTGTTCGAATAAATATACATTTGAGGAGTTACTTAATGTTACATTATTTATACACAGTTTGTAGCATCTGGTGATCAGATAAATCTGTTGATTATTGTTACTGTTCAGGAACCTCAGCATTACTCTGTTTAAAACACACTTTGAAAAAGAAGTGTGCATACCTTGGAAGATATTTAACTTACTGATTACAGGTAAGCATTAGCCTTTGTAAAGAAAATCCTTCGCAAAATAGAAACATGTATGTACGTAGAAATATCTCTGGCATCGGTAAATCTTTATTTCTTTGTGCTAGTCTTACATTTTTGTATCTCAAAATGAATGTCAACATTTCAGCTGGGAACAGGTTTTACACTATCCTGACATAGTAGTTTAAAATGGGAATTTGAGCTATAGTGACAATTAGGGATTGTTTTAATAAAGTAAGTTAGACCTTCATTGGGGAAATCACCTAAAAGAAGCAGAGTGCTGTACTGTTGATAATCAAAGCTGTGAATTGTTCAAGTGGGAAAAAAATGAAGAGAATATGCACTGATTGTTGATTTCATGTGTATAGTCAAGGTATTAAAAAGGACTGCCTCCAGTGAAGATAGGAAAACATCAGCTGTCTAACAGGGAGGATCATTTCATCAGCGTTCAAGCTTTCATTAGCAACAAAAAGAGGTCATTGTGATGTTAGATACGGTGTTAGACAAGAACTTGCCAAACATTTTTGGTTACATTTCTGCCTCTGATAATGTCTGTTTTCTCTTTACTGGCCTATTTTCTCCACATTTCTAGACTCGATCTTCTTTGTACCTTTTTTCCATTCACTTTTTAAGTTCTTGAGTATCTGTTCATGTTCTAGCATTTAGTCTATGTCAATTGCATTCAGTTCTCCTTGGGACTGCTAAATTCTGTTACAGAATTCTGTATATTGCCTAATGTAATCCAGGAGTTGGAACCTATCTGGCATATGAAATAAAAGTTTACGTGTAATACCAGTAGTATGAACAGAAATCAGTGCTATTTATGTAGTAATCTGTGTAATAATGATTTGGCACTTATGCTACTCTTTTTTTATATCTTGTAAAGATTCTTTGCTTTGACAATTGAAACAGTATGCTATCTATGTAAATGAGTCCAGATCAAATGGAAATCAGAATACACTATTCCTGCATTGAGGCAGCTTTTAAGTAAGAATTGCAGGAGAACTTGTAAGAACTAAAGTATCTACAGAAATACTTTCTTTCTTCTCTATGAGATACATCTGTCATTTTTCACATGAGAATCAGATGCAGAATTAACTTCTTAGAACCATGAATTTATTTGAATATAGACCAGAATAATTTGTCTGAAACTGAAGAGCTGTGTTCTCATTTTGCCTGCAGCTCACCTCTTTTCCATTTTAACTTAGGTAGTTAGCATTCATACCCGTTTTCAATTCTTATGCAATCTCCTAAAATCATAGGCTTCTTCAGGGATTATGATTAACATTAGAGCAACCAACAAACTTGATATACCTTGTGGTTTACTCCAGTGGCATTCTCTTCACTACACCATGAATAGAAGTAAAAAATATTTAATTAAGCAATTTTTTTTCAGTAACTATATTAAAGCAGAGAAGTGGGAATGGTAAACATAATTGAAAGGAATTTAGACATACTGTACTGAATGTTCAAAAGCTGTGTCTAGCTTGCTAGATTTTAAAAATAAGCAAATGGAACTATCTTAATTTGTAATAAAGTTTTCAAACCTGTTACAGAACATTGTTCCAAGTAAGTGCATGAAAATGGTATCTCTCTTTTTCAGACAAGAGCAGGTCAGTGTTCTGTATCAGAACATCCATATAGCAGAACCAAGATTAATCCAGCCATACGAGCATGTCATTAAGAACTTCATCCAAGAGATCAAACTTCAAAGCACAGAGATGGAAACTTTGGCCATAGCGGTAAAAAGGTAAGTGAATTGTGTTTGTAGTTCAGTTCTGCAAAGTTTCTTTTTTTTTGCTCTTATCATGCTACATTAAACTCAGTGCTTTAATCATACTTTGATTAAACCATGAGAGTTAATGCTAAAATACGCCATGCAAAGTATTTCCATAAACTGAGTTCAAAAGTTAGTTTGTATGCACACACTTGTGCATAAACAGGCATAGCAGCTTCCAAATGATTACCTGCTCATACTTTGGGTAAGTTCTGAACTAAATTTTTGGAGACTCTGTTGTTGTGTTAAATGCCTTAAAACATTTTGACTCCTCTTCTTTGGCTGCAACTTTGAGTTTTGTCATACATACTTTCATTTTAGAAACCTTATTTTTGCTTTGTGTGCTTCAAGGAGTATATTCACCTGTTTTAACTACTTGGCACTGACAGTTTCACATCATTACTGCCAAAACCAACCAGATTAGCTCAGGACAGAGATCTCATATGTGTGAGTGATGCAGGTTGCCTTTGAAGTCTCTTCATAGGATAACAAGAGGGGCCTTTTATCTTTGTAACTTAATTTTAAAAATGCAGATGTGATGAATTTCATGCTAATCATCAGCTTGCAGCTATTATTTAAATCTGATCTGCCAGTATCTTCAAAATAAATTGTGGTTTAGGTTCCTGGTCACATCAGTTACAAGGTCTGGGCAATGTTAAACTGTTTCCATGTCTGTCTGTCTAATTTGTTTCAGTTCAGGTAGGCAGATGTGTTTCACACAGCGTTTCTGTCAAGCCAGAGGGCAATTGCTCAGAGACTATTTTCTTTTTAAATTTTAGAGCTCAGGACAAAGCAGCAGTTCAGCTCAGTGAGCTAGAGGAAGAGATGGAACTACGGATACAGGCTGCAGAGCATAAAGTTAAAGAGGAAGTGAGTATTTTATATTTAGAGGGCTTCATAATTACCAAACTTTTAGTAGTCTTAAGGAGGATTAATGGCCAGGTGTTGTTTTGGTCCTGATGGGCTGACTCAAAAACTGTTGTAGGTAGGGCCTGGATGAAAAGAAGCTATCCATGAGATAAAAAATCATTTATCTTAATGCTTTCCCAAAGAGCAATATCTGCTCAGGTGTAACAAACCAAGAAAAAAGTCGTTCCCTTTTGTGGGAATATACTATCCAAGAAGAGTTTCTTTCTGAGACCAATATTGGAAACAGATTAGAAAAAATAATCTTTCAGCGTAAAATAACGGAATCTAGTTCTCCTAGTAGATGAATTTATGTAGATGAATTTATGAATTATGTGCTTAGATAATTTATATGATCCTAGTTTGTATATCTGTGTGGAGTAATGATCTTTCTTTCCTCCATTCTCATCCTGCAAGAACATTTCAGAGAGTTATAGACTTAAGAGAGGTAACTGATAACAGTGTGTGAGGGCCTTCGCCCCCCAAACTTGATGGGAAATTCTGTTTCAATCTGCTCAAGTTTTAGCTGTTGTTTCAACTGGCTTGCAGTCTATATGAAAACATACAAAAATGCTCTTTTCCTTACCCAGGGAAGATACATTAGAGGCACGTGTGACTGTATAATTCAAGGGACCAACACAGCTGCTTGCTTCATTTTGAGTTGTTACTACATTCATTTTAGATAGGCCAAACTTTATAATGGGAATAAGAATAACAGTTTGTGAATGTGTTCTAATGCGGACTTATGAAATGCATTAAAAAAAGCATATACTATAGACATAATTATCATTTGATAGGACACACAATATGCTGAACATCTCTATATATATACATATATACTTATATACATATATATACACATACATATATGCATATACATACATACATATATATATATATACACACATATACATATATATATATTTGCTATGGGTTCTTTCACCAGAGCATTTGCAGAACCAGAAGCAACAAAGTGCTGTCTGTCAACTTGCTGATTTTAAGTGGTTCACACTAATTGATCTGTGAAGGTAAATAGTATTCTGATAGATTTGCTTCAAATAGCATCTTTTTTTCTACAAGAGAAAACAGTCCTACCAAACTATAAAAGCCTCCTGTTTTCCTAGAAACAAAATATAATGGCACAAAAGAAATCACCCCTACAAAAAAAAGTGTGTTTTAATTTGTTCAACTAGTTATAATGCAGCGCTCAGTAGAGAGAAATTTTCATTTCCAGAGAAACTGAGTAGTTAATGCTTAGAAAACAAATAAATTTTCTCTGGAAAATTACTATCCTCAAAAAATAATAAATCACTGAAAAAAAACCCTGAAAAATCTTTTTCACTACTTTAAAAAGATGACTGGTATATGTGTGTTTGCTCACTCTGAGGACATCTACAGTTAGTGCTAGTGTTATGCAAAAGTACACCTTCTATGTATTATCCACATCTAGTTTATATTCTCATTCTCAAAAGTCCTTGAATTGTCACCGAGTTTCATGAGTGACACTTTCACTGCTCGGATCGAGCTACAGGTGTGAAAGATGGGCTGTTAATTTGTGTCTCACAGGGCTTTTTTCTTTTTCACTCTGCAGTGTTCCTTGTAGCTCCTAGCTCCACATACCGCACCTACTAAAACGCCCTGAGAGTAAATGTTAAGTTATTTACTTTGTGGGAATGTACTAAGCCATTAATCTTAATGCCTGTAAACAAGGCTATTGTTTGTCAGAGTGATCTCACTCATGCCACTGGGACACCTGCCTCTGCATGAGCCTATCCTATATTTTGTTTCTTCAAGGGAAGCAAATAGTTACCAAACAATACTTATGAGTCCTATGTACTTGCCAACAGTAGGGAAATCCATCTTAAATTGATTACTTTGATTATTGTTTTAACATGTGAATGTCAGCATCACCTACGGGAAAGCGCTGAATTCTAAGCAAAGTCCATGTCTGCCTTTTCCATGTGAAAACTCAACCTGTCTTGTTGGTACCACTTGTCAGTGCTGCATTCACTGAAACAGCAGTCTCTGGGGAGTGATGGGAGTGAGTTAAACGCATACTGGTGTATAGCATACCACACACAGTATTCTAATTCTTCTTCTTGTGGTTGATGTAACCTCTTTTCAAAATCTCTCTGTTTTGATTAAAATAAATTTCAGAATACCATACTTGGTTTGATGCTCAGACTGAGTACCATATTCAGATACTGTTAATTAGACTGAGTACCTGTGCTAGTTTAAAAAACAGCTGCTACCTGTTATCTCCTCTGAATAACAGAGGCTAGGAGAGTTGGAATCACAATTTACTGAAAAATCACAACATTCACAACAATATTAATAACAAAAAGCACACAAGGGAAAAAGAGAGAGAAAGTTTTACCCACAAAAGGACATTCACCACCAAGCATCCCTCTGGAAAGTACTCAACGCCATCCCTAAGCACAGGCCAAATGGTGACTGTTCTGACGTGGCTCGCCATGCAGCAGTCTCTCACAGCTCAACCTCCTGCCCCTGGCCTGGAAATAGTGGAAAACAGGGACTAAACAAAACCTGGAAAGCTAGTTTGTCTGATTAAGGGGTTGTGCTGCTGAGAGGCTGACTCCAGTCTTGGTGGTAGAACCAGTGCAGACTCTCTCTCTCTCTGTGACGATAACAGCAGTGCAGGTGCAGGGGCTCTCTCTCTGCCGTGATGGCAGCAGCTGCAGGACAGTGGCTCTGATGGCTCTGGCAGCTGTGACAGCAGCTTCATCCCAGTGCCCCGCAATGCACAGTCCTGACTCCAGTCTGGCACACAACCTCCCATGTCCCCTGGCAAAAGACAGCCCTGCTTCCTTTTATCTGTGGCATTTTTCCTGCCAAGACTGCCGCTCCCCTCCCTCCCCCACCCCATGGGTGATGTGAGTGGTATTTGGTAGACAGCACTGAATCCATCTCCTTGTCTCTGTATGCAGGGTGGTACCATATGAAACCAGAGATGCTGGTTTCTGCTTACCATTTACTGACATGGGCCTGTAAAGTTCCAACACTTGAAAACAAAAAATTTAAAAGAAAAATAGAAGTAAAAAAGTACTTGACATCGAGAATGTTAAGAAAAGGAATAATGAATAACAAACACCGAATGGACCAATATATTTTCTTCCACACCACCCTTTTATTTTTATGAATGTTTTATAAGTGTGCTGATATTACAGAATCAGAATCTGTGGGTCTTAAGGCAGGGACAGGTTGACGTAATGGAAAGACACATTTGTCTAAGGGAAAAGTATGTGCTTTCCAAATTGATGAATGAATTTTTAAATAAACATTTGAAAACTGTGTCAGCTTCTAATGAGATTGAGTATATTGCAGGAGAAGCAAAAAGCTGAAGAAGCACTAAATGAGCTGAAGCGCCAGTATGATACTGAAGTTGGGGATCTGCAGGTGACAATAAAAAAACTTAAAAAGGTAAGTGAGTTGAGGTCTGGTGAGTTTTTAAAGTGTTTTTAGAGATTTTGACCTTCTGAAATGTGTCCTTCAAGACGGATAGTCATAATTGTAGGTTTGTAGTTTAATGTGTATAAGTAAATGGCAACTGCAGATAATTTTTAAGTAGTGTTGTCATTCTGTGCTTTTGTGTTTATGCTGAGTAATTTGTTGAAATACGTAGGAAACTGTTACCCAAATTCTGTAGATTAACAATTTTCTAGGTCCATCAGGTTATTAACATTGCATTTACCTAGTCTTGTATTTGGTCCATTAGAAATAGTCCAGTATATTGCCACTAAGTATTTATAGCTTGAGATGCAATTGGCAACCCAGATACAGTAATTTAGAATATTGCGCCTTTTAGAACCCAACTCCAATCTGATCTTTTAATTTGATACCTAGTAGTAAGGTTAACTGAAATCTCATAGTGATAGAAATAGAAAGCTATGAATGATGCTTTGGGATATTTTGTCATTTGGGTTTAATTTTGACATTAATTTGGCTGTAAGTTTTATCATAATTGTAGCAAGCAATGTGGATATATGTGGATATATTTTTGGGGTTTTCTTTTATATTGAATTGAACTTGAAATGGAATTTTTTCACAAGAAACACGAGAGCTACTTGTATAAATACTACATAGACAAAATAGTAGTAGTTTCTTATAATGTTTTTAAAGTTAGTGGGCATACACCTGTTTACATCTTAATAGCTGGCTTCTGTGTTACTATTTATGAATATTTTATACCTAAAAAGTGCAAAATGCTCATTCTTTTTTTAGAAAGCCAGTGATTTTTGAAATAATGCTGTCTTCTAGTACACTCAAGAAAACTCTAAAGTTTTAAAAACTTTAGTAATTGTAAAACCTTTTAGGGGTTATTTGTTATGATTTCCATGAGATTTTTATTTTGAAGCAGAGTAATCAAATACATTAATTGTGCTTTTTTTTTTAATCCTTCAAGCTGGAGGAGCAATCCAAATATATAAATCACAGGGAAGATGTAGTTGAACTGAAAAAAAGGATACATGATATGTTGCTGGTAAGAGATTACTATCATTAGCATGTTAATTTAGCCTCAGTTTTAGTCTCTGCAATACAGACTGTTATAGTTGTAGGGGTTTTTTTGTCTTGTTTTGTTTTTATTTTTTGTGAAAAGTTTCTGTATAAATGCATACCTATTTTATGTAGAGTATATAGAATTTTTTTGAGATTATATAGTCCCCTTTTTATGTAACTGCATGGAAAAATAAAAACTGAGAGGTTCTTGCATGTTAGTTTACTGACTTCTCTGTTGAGTTAGCATTCTTTTATTTTCTTTACCCCTCTATGCCAACATTTTATAGGGTTTCATTTTTATTCAACTTTGATGTTTTTTATTCAACTATTATAATATATCAATATTTTGTGGAGGTAACTATGACAACTAACATGTAATATCTCCTTTTTTAAAGGAAAATCAGAAACTTAAGAAAGATCTTTTAGAAGCACAGACAAATATAGCTTTTCTTCAGAGTGAATTAGATAGCTTGAAAAGCGAGTATGCAGATCAGTCTTTGAACACTGAGAGGTAAGCTACTTGTACATGATAGTATTTTCACCAGGGGAAAAAAAAAATCTGTTCTCCGATGTAGTTATTGTGTATGCTGTTGGTAACTGTTATTTTCAAAATTTGCCTTAAAGGACATGTACACGTTTGACACCATGCCAACACTACTGTTCACTTTTCTTGTTGGGTTTCTGAAAAAGCAAGTTGTGGATATGATGCAAACTGTTAATAATCTTGTAAGAATGTGCATTGATTTTAGTGGGACTTTAGTAGGAATAAAACAACAGAATAGCATCAGGCAATTTTTTTCTCCATGGCTCGTACTTACATAAATAGCCCTATGAATAGCAGGGAGAATAGTTTTGGAAGCCTTCCATATCAATCTCAACTACTTTTTTCCTAAGGTGAATGAATGTTGCTTTTGTTACTCATATAAAGGAGCATAAATGGTGGTTTCTTTGCCTGGTGGATAACACAAATTCTATTTCAAGGGAAAAGAAGGCAGTCTTTATGGTTATTTTGTACATCTTTTATTTTTCATTCACAATCTTTGTTGAGTTATAATGGCAGAGTTTAGTGAAGTCATCAAATGATCTTACTTTGTGTAAAACTGCTTTCAGTGCATTTCAGCATAAATATAAACTCTGCCAAAAGCAGTATTGTAAAAATAGAAGAAGGATATCCTGTAAAGTAAAAGTTTGTTTAAGTTTGCTGTTTCTTTTTGGGTCTTTTTTCCAGAGACCTAGAAATTATCCGAGAGTATACTGAAGACAGAGATAATCTGGAAAGACAAATTGAAATACTTCAGTAAGTTTTTAGTAATTCAGTTTTTTATTGTCAAACCTCGTCCCAGCTTTGGGAGTAAATGTTTTTGTGTGCAAAAGTCCAGGCTGTGATTTGGGAAAAAATACCAAGTGAAAATACTAACTCTTCACAGGTTTTTGTTGTTGTTGTGGGGTTTTCTTAGTCCCACTAAGTTTAATTTCTTTCTGATAAGCTGAGTGTGATTTACATCTGTCCATACTATCATAAAAATTATTGCCTGGCTCCTTTTCTTATTGGCTTTGCTTTTCCAGTAGCTCTCTGTCTTATTGTTGTCTGGAAAGCACTAAGTGTGCACAGTATTATACAATTATACAATGGGTGCTGTGCCGTTTTGTCAGGGCCCAGTGGGGGGGCCACAAAGATGACTTCTGTGAAAAGCTGCTCGAAGCTTCCACAGCTGTCCAGCAGAGCCAATCCTTGATAGCTCTGAAGATGGACGTGCTGGGCCAATTAGAGATGGAGGTAACACCTCTGTGACAACAGATCTAAGAAGAAATCAAAACAAAGTAGGTGGGCACAGCTGTAGTTTTAGCTGGACAAGGAGGAGGAGTGAGAACATATAAGAGAAACAGCAAAATGGACACTTCAAGGTCACCAAAGAAGAAGGAGGAGGAGGGAAGCTTCAAACACCGATGCTAAGACATCTTCGAAGCTTGTGATCTGTGGTAAGGACTAGGTTGGTGCAGTGTTCCCCTGCACCTCTCCCAGTGGAGATACAGAGATCCACCCCAGCTGTGGGGAAGGAGGTCCTGCCAGAGCAGGAGGGGTGGATGCCTAGGGGATGGCATTCTGTGGGGGTCAATAGATAAAGAACCTTCTGCTCTGTGTTTTTGGTGAGAGTCATTATTGATAAAAGAGCTTCACCCCCGGGGTCAGACCCATCCCTGGAAGGACTATACTCCTTGGCAGTGATCCAGTAGCAGCCATGTCTGATAAACTGTGTTATCTGATGGGAGGACATCACATCGTAGTGGTATGCAAAACGGAATGAATGCCACAGAGCTTGCAAGAGGAATTAACTGACTAAAGAAGCACCCACCCCTGTCTCCCTGCACCGTTAGTGGGAAGGAGGAAGGGGTTGAGGGTAAGAAGGTGTTTTCAGGGCTTATTTTGTTTCTCAGTGTACTCCTCTGACTTTGTTAGCAATAAATTCACTTAATCTTTTTTAAGTTTGAGCCTGTTTTGCCTGGATGGTAATTAATTAGAATCTTTCTCTCAGTCCTTATCTCAAACTTCATTAAAATTTTCTCTTCTCTGTCCAGTTGAAGTGGGGGGTGAGTGGCTGTTTGTGGGGACCTGGTGCACAAATTTTTGCTTTCAAGGAGGGTCACAGGGAATAGATTTTTTTTATATCTTTAGTTAATTTCTCTATCCTAAACAAGTTCTTTCTTCCAAGCAGATGGATCACATTTGTCTTTAGAGTAACATCAGNTATTGGGGTTTTTTTTTTTGTGACCATTACTAAATTACCTTTTTTTCCATTCAGCTGACCAGAGATCATGCTACAGAAGTGAAAATCGGCTTCCTGGGCTGCCACTGAATGCTAAAATTCACATTGATTTTTTCTGATATTGTAATTTGTTTGAGTATCTGTTAATGAGTTTCTAATTTCGTGTTACTCTTTACTGTTTATCTAAAGAAAGAGCAAAGTGGTGTTTTAGGAGTATTTTTTCAGTTTCTGTTTGTGATAAGTTGTATAATTTTTCATGTTTTCTTTAGTCCTGCAAGTTAAACTGTGTTTCCTTGTTAGATCAGCTAATAGAAAGTTACATGACAGCAATGACGGATTAAGAATTGCACTTGAAAACAGTTTCAGCAAGTACAACAGATCATTGGTATGTATTTATGATTGTTATGTTGTCCCAGAGGGTGTAAGAATCAATATGGCAAATTTGAATTGGTACTTCAGTGGGTACTCAGAAAATTGAGTTTTACTCAGTGGACTCACTGTGGGAATACTCTTACGTACGAGTAAAGTTGAATTTTGCTAGATTTTCCGTACATTTTGTGAAACAGTGAAGTTTTGTTAGAATACAACTGCTTTCTGAGGTGCTTTGGAAAGTAGTAATTTTTTTAATATGCGGTGCTCAAATACATTTAATGAGGTAAGTCAGCAGTTTCTCTTGCACTAAAGGGAGTATGTATTGTGTATATGTGAGTGCCCTACCATCGAAAACACACTTTCTCTGAAAACTGCCCTTTTTTAGTGGCAAGGTCTGAACCTAACTTGAACTATTGTCCAGGCAAGTCACTGGGAAATAAATAGCAGGGTCTACTGGTAACAGAGACCTTAGTCAGACCTTCTTGGGCTCTCAGAACTGCTCGGGAATCTCTTGTAACAAATGTCACCTGACATCCTCCAAAACAGAGAAAGGAAGGCTTGAAAGTAACTAATCTACACTGTCATTTTGCAATTCTGTAAAACCTGTTAAACTCTGAAACGAATGTTTTACATAATGAGGAAAACAGCTAGCTCTTTTAGTAGGATGAGACCAGAATAATGGGCCCACAAAGACAATGCTCAACAGGGAAGGAGGAAAATAGGGGTCACTGCCTGTTTCCAGTGTTCCATACCTGTGAACGTGGGTGCTTTTTGCTAATACAAGCTAGCAGAGATTCACCACAGATGCAACAAGAGATACCATTTCCTTCTGTCAGGCCTGAAAATGTAAATGAGCATATTGCAGAGAAGACAGAGCAAGATGTTCCCAGTGAATAAACGTGTGGAGACACAGCATAATGTACAAAATACTTTGTCACATGCTATTAGTTGAGACCTTTCCTTCACTGTCTCTCTCAAGAACTAGGAGGTAGCTCTACTGAAACTGCCTAGCTGGTGACACTTCCCTTTCCTTTTTAGTAGTCAGGATGCCGTGTTCTAGATAATACTTTTCAAAGCTTAGCATTTCAGAGTCTTGAGGTGTAGTCAATGAAATCATCCTCTTGGAATTGCTATTGTCTTTTGTGGTTGAATGCATCTACTAGGTTCAGTATAAAGGCAGCGGCAGAGCCTAAATGCTATAGCTAATACGCCTTTTATAGACCCTCAGCCCTATATAAAAGATGAGGTTTAATTAAATGTAAGTAGTTAAATATATATATGTAATATATATAAATACATATTAAAATACATGCAATTTGTAATTTTGATGGTGCCCACTTTTTTCTCAACATACCTAGATACTTTCACTGTGTTCATCAAAGTTATTATGCATTTGTTGTGTATCATTTGCAGCGGTTAGCTAACACTTCACCAGGAAGTACCATTTCTAGAAGCAGTCTCAAATTTAATGGTGAACATTCTCCTCTAAGCCCACGGTATGACAGGTAAGCCAGGATTGCTTTGTTAATTTGAATATGACTTGTCTTAGAAGAGCAGATTACTGTCAAGTGAGAGGATAGTTCTGTCTGATTTAGAAGGAATGTATGACCATAGCATATGATCCAGAGTATACTGAAGTCAATAGGAATCTTTTCAATTACTTCAGAAAGCTCAGGAAAACCCTTTTTAGTGCAAACCATAAACTTACAGAGAGTTCACACAGACTCCTGTTTGTTCTTGGACTGTTTTGATTCTGGTTTGATTCTCAGTCTCCCCTCTTTGTCTCCAAGAAGCTATAAAACTCTTCTAAGGGCCTCTGTTAAGCCGTACTCAGTATTTGGGAAATAAAAGATTTTTTGTTTTATGTTCAGCTTGTGTGTCTTTTTTCTCATGTAATAATTATTAAAAATGTGGGCCCAATTCTTCAAAAGAATAAACCACCTCATTTCACACTGACATGCAAGAGTAGTGATTGCACTTGCATATTAATGGGGTAAGAGTACAGAAATGGTAAGTTATCTAAATAGGTATTTATTTTTGTGCTTACTGGTACAGGTAATTGATCAGAGCTTCCTCAGATCGTTACAGAGACTCACTGAAGACATTGGGCATTGGAGCCAACCCCAAGTGCTATCAATCATCCTATGCTTTCACACTTATTTTTTTAAACATCTAGATCTGCCAGCAAAAATGCATGTCCTTACTCAATTGCTAGATTTTGTCTTCTTTTTCTTTCAGAGATATTCCAAACCATTGAGAGATCTCTGATACAGCTCCTAGTAGTCTGTGTTTTACATCTTACCAGAGAGAACACTTCTGCTTCACACTAATAATATTCCCATTCATTCAACAGTGTTACTCTTATTCTGCTGTCTCCATGTGAGATGTGTTTGCTGGCTGTAAAGCTTCGCTTGTCACAAGCTTCTTCCTTCTTCTGAATGCAGATAAACACAATTCCCCACTCTTGGACCTTCTGCAAATTTTTAGAGGCATCCACTCTAAGTTGCATATTACATTGAGTAATTTTCCCAGGGAGTAACTAAAACCTCTATGGAGGCTTAGTGATTCATTTTCTACGAATATTTATTAGTATCTGCCACGTGGTGCGATCCTTGCATTTCCACAAAGTGAGAAATACAATCTGCTTTAGAAGAAAGTTTATGTGGTAGGAATAAAGCTTACTCATAACAGGTATGACTTGATAGTATCAGAAGACAGAAAGAGTTGTGAACGTCCCAAAACATGTTTGTTTTCAGTACTTGGTCTCTTGACGTCAGATCAGCTTGAAGAGGTGTAGGTTTGCATACTAACATGTTCTGAGCAATTTGCACTAAAAGGTGTGATTTTTCTTTTTTCTCTCTGTAACATTTATCTTGGTCTATCTTGCTTTAAGCACATACGAAATTCCCAGCATTGAATTCATGGTTCAGTGAAGTTGAAAATTGGCTACTAGAGAGCATTATTTCAGGGAATGCCTGACAAGCTTAGCTTTGTTATAGCATGCGCTCTTCCTCTGTATTTCAGGGATTTGGTGTAGGCTAGGAGGTGCATGAATACAAAGAGTCTGTATGCTTTGATATTCTACAGCAAAGATCACATGTGATTATTCATTAGTCTGAAAGGATGTAAATTAGATGGTTTGAATGTTATTCCATGGGACAGTGATGCCTCTCTCACCCCCATTTGGCCACTTGCAGAAAGGAATTTGACTCAGTAACAACTTCATAATTTGGTGATTTTCCCCAGTGTACTCTTCTATGGTATGCCATCACACAGGGAACCCCTCTGGGAGCAAGCTGTTATTACAAGGATTGATGCTGACTTTGCCTGTTTTAGCAGTTCAGTGCTTCACATCCATTCCCAAGGGCAATGCCAGACTGTTTCTCTCTTTTCTGCTGTGACTGCTCCACCTCCGTTTAGCTAATGCTTGTCCCTGTCTTTCTGCAGGTGCACAAATTATTGTGCTATTGTAAACCATTTTATAAGATTGGTTACTTTAAGATTCACTCTATTAACCTTTCTTTTCTGTAGTTTTATTTACATAAATAAAACCTGTTTTTTTTCTGTAAGCCATACTGACATTGCTGCATTCATAATTTTTATGTATTAAAAATAAAGGCTTTTGAAGGAAAGTCAAGGGACTTCTGCGTAAAATTTTAGGTTTTGCATTGCCTTCCAAACTGTAAAAAAATGTTTCAGTGACTTCTTCCACCATTACTGATCTCCTGAACTTGGCTGCTCCCTTTTTTATATTTACAGTTGTTTCTTATAGCATGAGTCCCTCTGTGAACAGGCAAATGGATTCATTTAAATAGAAACAGTATGTCAAGGTCATTTTATGTCTTAAAATTTGCCACAATTAGCTAAACCATCGTACCTAATTTTCTGCCTTTTATGTCTTCCTAGTACCTCATTTTTCTAATATTTTTTAGATATTTTAAAATTAATAAATAGACATAATTACTGAGACTTGGGAAGTCATCGTCAGTAACATAGATTAAATAGTTTAATCTGAGCATCCTAAGACATTTGATTGAGAAAGAAATTCTTTATAAAGGCAAGATAGGGATTGGCATATGTCTTAAACTTCACATTAACGTTTCTAAGAATTGACTATTCCAGGAGGGCTCAGATTTTGTTGGGAAGAACATTTGTGGAATGATTTATTTTTTCTTCTCCCATATTTTCTTATTAGGTCGTCTCATTCTTCTTGTGTTGATGAAGATTATGATTCTTTAGCGCTTTGTGATCCTATGCAAAGGATAAACTGTGAAGTTGTCAGCTTACCTGAGAGCTGTTTTGACAGTGGTTTGTCTACTCTGAGAGATTCAAATGATTATGATTCAGAAGTGGAATACAGGCATCAGAGGATTTTTCAGAGGTCACAGTGTATGCAAGAAGGCTTTGGTGGTGATGCTTCTGATACAGATGTAAGTCCCAGATTTACTTCTTCTCTGAGAAAGAACCGTGATCAGAGACAAAATTAATCTCCTGTTTTTAAAATAAAATGGATCTTCGTTCACAAGTCCAACGAAGTTCACAGTTAAAACGAAGTATTTGGATCAAATGCATTTAAATGAGATTAGTGAATTTTTTTCTCGGAATGTGTAAATAGTTCTCTTTTCTGGTTTTATATTTTTTGTTATATTTTTTGTTATATTTTTGAGGTAATAACGTCATTTTAGAAGTTTACATGGTTTTTGAAGGTTGTTAAACAGTATGCAGAAAGGAGCTCGTTTTCTAATGACAAAAAAGCAGATACTGTAGAAGGTTTCCATTCACTTCCTCTTACTATGCTGTGGCAGTGGAGAAAAAAGCATGTATGAGAAAAAAAAATATTGTTAGTGCACACATTAACTTACATGTTAAATCTTGCAGAATTAAAAAATCTAAGAAGGTGTTACTGTATCCATTTTATTGTTAGTAATATTGAAAGAGTTACTGATGACTGCATAGCAAGACTAAAATCAAGCACAGTAGAACATGGTTTTTTTTAAAATAAATCATTCGCTGTGTGTTTCATAGAAACATTTAGTCTCTGTGGACACATTGTTGTGAGTAGTGTTGATTACTGCTGTCCTGTACTTTAGCTTGAGTAGTAATAGCGTAGAGGGTAATGTCTTTGGGGAAGTTCTTAATGTTTTCAAATTAAGCTTTGAAATAAAGTATTTGTTTATTGTGACTATTTTTTAAACTGAAATTTTCATATAGAAATTAATTTGCTCTATCAGGAAGAGTACTGAAAGAATGTATGCTGAACAATAAACATATTAAAAGACAAAATGTAGGCTAGACTAAACAGCAAAAATGAGTAAGACCAGAATAATCACAGCATTATAATTAGAATTGCACAGCTCTATTTGGTCATTTATGTCTGTTTAATCCAAACTGTTAAAATGTTTTAATCAGTCTTAGCTGTGCCTTTCCAAAAAAGGATACTTTTCTCACCAGAGATCTAACTCGTACTTCCAGGTTCCAGAAATCAGAGATGAAGAAGCATACAGTCCTTGTAACAGCACTGCAGTTTTAGACTGGAAGCCCTCACGACCAGTTAGTCGAAGCAGCTCAGTTGCTTCCACGAGGAAATACATATCTGCTCTCACCCCCCAGGTAACCAGTTCTTCAGGGGAAAAATGGAAAAGACTGATACAGAGAGAATTTTTTTAATGAGTTGTGATAGAGGGACTCTTTTTATTTTCAGTCAGATGCAACTGAATGCATTCCAAAATACCCCAGTTCAGAGAAGGCTTACAAAATTGTTCTTGCTGGAGATGCAGCAGTGGGAAAGTCCAGTTTCCTTATGAGACTTTGCAAGAATGAATTTCGAGGCAATACCAGCGCAACTCTGGGTATTGTTGATGTTCTTAAAATATTGAAATTAATTTCATTGTTGTTTTGGAATGAAGTGGGCGAAAAGCTTCCCTTTGTGATTGCTTGCTAGAGTTTCCTGGGTATACACACCCAGTTCTTACGTGGTGAGATCTAATTTTGTACTAAAACTTAGTAATGACAGCTTTTTGTAGTGGACAATAGGTACTAGTCTAATTTAGTTTTTCTTTACAAAGCCTCTTTCTGAACAACACAAAGCACCTGAAAAGGGAATTTCAGGTAGGGAAACTTACAGTGTGTGTTTTACATGTTTGCAAACTTACTGCTTTCTTGTTTTTTCAATTCTTCCCTCTTTCCTTAGTATTTCATACTATCCTTTGATGTCTTTCATCCTATTTTTTGTCTCGATTTCTTCAAAGTGTTACTGAGCTTTGGTTTAAATACAGCTAGAAGGATTTCTGACTGACTTCTTGTGTATATTAGTATAGCTGCCAGCTGACAAACTTGTCTTAACGATTCCAAATATTGCATTTTGTTTTCCAATAGAACCATAGTCATTTTTTTTTTTTATTGCTTCTGAGTCAGGATTTTTGTTCTAATTTGTCTTTTTCCTCTTTGGTATTTGAAATAAAGTCTCTTATAAAACATTTTCACTTCTTTGATAAAACTGTTTAGCAAAATAAAGCAGAGAGAGATCTTATTTGTTGTTCAGAATGCAATTTGTGTCAATGCTTCTGGGAGAAGACAAATACATTCAGGGGATTGTTGCAGTTCGGAAGTATGTGCATGACTGATTGAAATCTCATAACCTATTAAAAGAGATGGATTTTGAAGAAACTTGTATATAGCCCATAGTTTTTAATTTTTGTGGGTTTTTTAAGATTATTGATGGTTTTTGTTAGACTATACACATGATTCTTTCCAGGTGTGGATTTTCAAATGAAAAGACTAATTGTTGATGGAGAACCTACAGTGCTACAACTGTGGGACACAGCTGGACAGGAGAGGTTAGTGATCCTCTGCACTTACCTGATTTGAATTCTTTTGTTTGTAAAAGTTGTTTACCTTTTTTCATCTAGATGAAAAAAAATCCATTAATTGTATGGTTCATATGTAAATTTCTGTAAACAGCTACAGTTTTTCTCTGCTGAGACCCCAAGACAATGTTTGATGATGCTTGAGGTAATCTTTTCTCTCCATAGAAATAGTTGAGATTCACCATAGGATTAATTAAATCCATGTCCCTCTTCGTTAATACAAAAAGATAGAGTAGATGTACATTGTTTCTTCTGTTTTGTTTTTAGTCTCTAGCTTTCCTTGTCCTTCCATACCTGTAATTTCTAAGCAGGCTTTTTCTTAGAGATTCCCTTCCCTTCCTCCTCTTCTTCTTTCTTTCCTTCAAAATCCCTGTCCTGATTTGCATTTTATTTAGTATATAAAAACTTATTTTTAAAGACTTTAGAATTTTGCCATAAATATCTTTGTAGATTACTGAATATATATAAAAGAATGTTCAAATTATTGTGTAAAATTTCCTCAAAATTCTGTGACATCTTTACTTGAGGGTCATTACTTTGTTTACTGACAGCTTTTAAGGCTTATTAAGAGGTTAATTTAGCACCATGGGAGTCAGTTTAATCTGTTCATTGGCCAAGATTTGTGTTGGGCTGTATGTGTTTACTTTTACCTGAGTGAGTGATTATGTGAAGTAGATAGGTAGAGATCCAATCAGTCTCCTCCCACATAATAAATTTGTGAAGAACATTTTCATGTCCAGTGTAACTACTTAGTTGCTGTATTTGGTTAAGTAGATTGTATAAAGTTCTTGACAAAGATTACTGTAATTGTTAATTAAGTCTTGGAATAATTAGATTGGTTCCCTGTCTTTTTCGAAGGAAGTAAAGTAAGCCAATCAATTTAGGAAGTTACACGTAGGTGAATCATAGAATCATAGAATCATTAAGGTTGGAAAAGACCTCTAAACTCATGAGACCAACTGTTAACCTAATACTGCTGTGTTCACCACTAAAACATGTCCCCAAGTGCCACATCCACACAGGCCTATTGAACACTTCTAGGAATGGCAATTCTGCCAGTTCGCTGGACAGCTCATTCCAAAGCCTGACCACCCTGTCACAGAAGAAATTTTTCCTGTTCTCTAATCTAAACCCCCCTGGCACAATTTGAGACCAGATTATCTGTTATAGGTATACAGACTATTGATTATTGTTTAGGACAGAATCCTGTTCATCTGTAAGGAGCGTTTGCAGACCTGCATCAGCAGTTTTTGAGAACTCATTCTGTTACATGGAGAGAATCATACTCAGCAGTAAAATTAAATAATGCCATGTTTTTAATGATGTTAAACTGAATGATTTTTTGATAATGTGGCCTTATGCAAGTAATTTTTTTTTCTGAAAGGTTTCGAAGTATTGCTAAATCATACTTCAGAAGAGCAGATGGTGTCTTACTACTATATGACGTAACATGTGAAAAAAGCTTCATTAATGTGAGAGAATGGGTGGATATGATTGAGGTAAGACCTGTAAGTATATACAAGTTTTAAGCTATATTTCCCTGCAGTGTTAGCCTTATTATGTATAAAATTTTGTTATCTGTAAATTGTAATTAGCCAGACTGCAGGCTGTCATAGAAGAAAAAGCTACATGAAAGTCCACAATGTGTCCTCACATACTGAGTTAGCATTCAGTCTTGCGCATCTTTTTGTGTTAAAGGATGTTGTGCAATCACACTCTTCCCATTCACTTCCATTTGAAATGAGCGTGACAGTGCATTTCAGATACCTTCTTGTGGATGGCTTGAGTATTCCTTGGAATCTTTGTGTTTTAAACCAGTATATCAGATTCTGTAAATTAGCTATAGTTGAAGTGAAATTTTCAGTATTTCTTTCTACTAGTACTTCTTGTTTGTTTCCTTAAATATAAATTTGCATTTAGTGCAAGGGGTTTTTCTCTTGTTCTGGAGGTGCTTAGTAGGAAGCAAAGTGGCAAGCGAAATATCTAGTTCATCTTCTGAGAGCCTTTTCTTTTAATCATGGTATAGGAGTTGGTTACTTTTTCCATAGTAATTTTGTCATACAGCATTTGGATGCAGTAACCAATTCCATTAAATTAATTTAACAGATTATGTTCCTTATTGGGAAACAGGGTTATGGGAAGCACGTCTTTGCAGGCTGATATTTAAGCTGACTGCTTACATTGTGAGTGGTTCCTAAAATGTTCTCAGCATAACTTTCATAATTTGTCAGTGTTTTCTGCTGGTACGCAAGACTTTGTGGGAAGGAAATTGGTATGACATGATGATGTTAGCCACTTTTTTGCATTCTGAATTCTAGTAATAAGGAAATAAAATTACCTTTACAGGATGCAACTCACGAGAATATTCCAATTATGATGGTGGGAAACAAGGCAGATCTTCGTCAAGCTGTTACAGAACAAGGGCAAAAATGTGTGCCTATAAACTATGGAGAAAAGCTGGCTATGGTAAGGTCCAAGCACACTTCATTAATATAAAATGGTCTTAGGAATTTTAATCTGAAAACCATGTGAGAAACAAGTAACAAAAGTAACTTTCTGGTCATTTGTCCAAGTCAAGTAATGAGGATTCATGAATACTTTTCATTGAACTATCCTGTTTTCATGGTGTTTTCTGGTTAAATTACATCTCAGTGTCTACTGAGCTGAACTTCACTATTGGCTGTGGAAGACTTCTCAGTCTTTTTTGTAAAAAAGTGGATGGATAGAAGACTAAATTTTTCTGCTGCTGAATAGCAGTTTTGGGTTCAAATATGAAGCACACTATTGAGTGTGTGAGGCTTTTTGACTGGTATGTGTTTGTCCACTTTTGAGTGGATTTTCATCTTCAAGAGACTATCTTGTATTCCTGCCACATGTGCAGCAAGAAAAAAGAAATTCTCTGCTACAAAGAGAAGCACGGAGAAGTTTTTTTGCATATATTTATAGGGGGGATAAGAGATGTAAATCCTGTATTTTGTAGAACAATAGGGAGAGTCTTAGGGGTATTGAGTGGCTGAGTGCTTGCACAATTGATTGATTAAACTGGGGCAGGTGCCATGTTTGTTACTTGTGGAATTATGTTTTTGGTTGACCTAGAATAACCAGATGCTGTAGTCTGAGAAGCTAAAAAGTTAGATTAAGTAACTTGTCCTGGCAACTCTCTTACTATTTTGCAGTCTTGTGAACAAGAAGATTGAGTTTGGACGTTATGCTTATAAGATGTTTTTTATTCAGTTTATTAATTCAGAATATACTGAATATAAACCAGACATAATTAAAAAACAATTACTTTTTTTTCACAGTGCTGAAGTGAGTATGTTAGACAGTGAAGAACACTAGAAGAAATCCTTTTCATTTAAATGTGTCATTTTTTTGTTATTGAGGAAACAATCTGTAATTAAATATACATATTCACATGGGAACCTTCTAAGATCAGTTAGCTTAACATTTTATTTTTACTCACAGACTTACAATGCGCTATTCTGTGAAACAAGTGCCAAAGATGGATCTAATATTGTAGAAGCAGTTCTTCATCTTGCCCGGTAAGTAGCTGTTGTTTCTTTTTCACATAAACATGTCTGAGTATATTTTATAAAAAGGACATTTTGTGTGAATATACGTACAGAGATACACATATAGTTTTAAAATTGTACCAACATAAAAAAATCAAAAAGAGTACTCTGTTAAATCGTTATAGATAAATGTGGGATTTACTCATGGTTTAATCAAGTAACATTTTTGCTTGAAAGTGTTGCAAAGCTGTCTCAGTAATTAATATTTAAATTAGGGCTCAGTTATGGAGCCAACAATTCTAAAACCTCTTTGCTGGATCAATTTTAATTCTAATTGTACATAGATTTACTTTCTTCATTCTTTCATAATTTATTTTTAAATGTAATAATTCTATGTGTAATTATTTTTTAATTCTTTTACACATATTAATATGTATTCAGTTTTATTATTGACCATTCTAATTACACATATTTTCTTTGATGTCCCTTCCTCTAAATTATGTACAAGATATAAATTCTGTTTTTATTCATTTATCACCCTGATGTGTCTCTGATAATGTGTGAGCCACATATTATGTTCTACTACCTTTCCAAACCATTTTTGGTTACTGTATAATTTTGAAAGGCTAGTGGTCTATAATCCATAATCAGTCATACATGCTCGACTTTTAAGTCTGCATTTATAAAAAAAATCCAACAATGTATTTTTTCTGTGAAGGTAAATTTATACTTGAAACTGAAGTTATATAGTTTTTTACTTTGTGCTACGAACACATTCTATTTCTATGGTAAAATACTGAAACAAATAAGTAAAAATTCTCAAAAGGAAAGGAAAAGCAAATCAGAACATTGGGAGTTATTAGAAAGAATTCTAATTTTATCACTGTGATTTGCACAGAATATCAGTCTGATTCCAAAATTGGAAACTTGTGAGACATGTTGATTCTGTGCTCTGAATTCCATAGTTTTAGCCATGTAATAGATGGTGATGAGCTCTGCAAGATACAGTGGGAGAAATGAAACAGTCAACATGAATAGAAATATGTTAATTGGGTGTGTTTTCTGTTTGGTTGTGGGTTTTTTTTTACAGTGAGGTGCGAAAACGAAGTGATAATCAGGATGACACAAGATCAGTAACCAGCCTGGCTGGGACACCTGTCAAAAAGTCAGCACTCACGAAAAACTGTTGCAATGTTTAAATGACGGATAATTTTCCTTACCTAAATAATTTGTATATCTTGAAAAACTGAAGCCAACAGAAGCCAACAACCAAACCAAAATATTTCAGTAATGTTTTCTTTTTATTATGAATTATCGGTATATTTAGAAATTGCACATAATGTTCAAAATCCAGACTCTACTTTGTACTCATTCATATTTGTGAAATTGCTTCACACCGTAGATTCTCATTTCACTTTTCTTAAGTAATATAATTCAATGAACCGAGCTCAGAATCAATGCTACAGTAGTCACTACATACAATATTGTAATACATATTATTGTCTTTACCTGCATGTTGCTTTATGACCTCAGTATTTCTTATATGCAGAACTTAGTAATATCATATATCACTCACAGGTAAAGAAAAAATTACAGCTTCAATTAATGTAATCTCGTTTTGGTCATGTCTGCCTTTCTAGTTTTTGAGTGCCTTAAGTATATGTTGATGACACATTTCTTAAGAAAACTCCAAACCATTAAAAGGTAGCCTAGGTCCAAGTAATCCCTAAGTTTAGGGCATTAAGCAGAATGGTCTCTGTTGGGACAAGACGGTGGCAGGTGTGTGGCGTTCAGGTGTAGTTTCTCAAAAGTTGGCTAGTTAGAATGTATTTAAGCTTGTGTGTTGGGGTTTGATTAAGAGCTGAGAAGTAGTCTTTGCATCTGATCCTACACAGCTCAGAGGTGAAATAAACATTTATATGGGCTATTATGTATCAAAATTCCAGAGAGAATGTAACATCTGTGATTTGTAAGATTGCTGAAATGAATTAATGATCAAATATCTGCCTGTTTCTTTAGACTAGGTCATTGTTGGTACTAAAGAGTGATATGAGTTCTGATTTTTCCCTTGTTTTTCAAATGTCTTAATTTAGTCAGTAATTGAGGAATTGTAATAGTACATAGGGGTTTGATTTAATGTAAATTTTTAAATACATTTTTAAAGTTTTAAATCTGCAGGTGAAAGAATTGCTGCACATGCACAAGCATTTGTATAAACTGTTCATTAAAAGAGAAACCTGGAATGAACAGCAACCACTTACTTAGGAGTTCCTTTGTCTGATTTTAGAAAAGTTCTGTGAAACTTACCAGGGAGTGGTAGCTTTAGGTGCCAGCATCTCTAAAAACTGAGTTATGATTGCTCAAAATTGTTCCTGGGAGTTCTGTACTGTAGTAAAAAATTGTGGGCATTTACACAGTCAGCAGTCATAATCCAGTTCTTTGCTTTCACTGATTTTGATCAAAATGGTATAGAACCTTTTCAGAGCCAGCAAACTGTTGTCTCCTCTGTTTCCATTAGTAAAACATCTCCAGGCTGAAGCCTAGTTCAGTAAGTCACACTTGGATAAAGTTTTATTGAATGATTGAAAATCCATATGACTAGCAGCTCTTCATGCATTTTATCAGTACTATATTTGAACACTGCATAGCCTGTACTATGTTATTTCTTGTATAAAGTGTGGAGTTCTGAGAAACAGGATGGTTTATAATTTGCAAAAAAAATGGTTTAAACTAGGAACAGCAGTGTTTCTAGGCATCGTTTTAAACAGCAGCTGATTCTCAGGAAAGTATCAGAAAATTTGTTTATAACAAGAGAGAGAAATCTAATGCTAGAATGAGTAAGACATTTTATTTCACACTGTAGTAGTTCAGCCCTAGAAGAGAAAACATGTTGGTGGGTTTTTCTGAAGTACTAAGAGAATCTTCACATACTGCCTAATTCCATGCAGGATACTTGAGGGTTGTTGCATCTTCCTACACAGCAGTACAAGAGGCCTTACTATAGTTCTGAGACTTGGGGTAGGGGGCAGGGACCATCAGGTGTATCAGGAATACACCTAATCACATACATGTTGTTTGTTGTTAACCCTATATTATTTTAAAGCTGCAGCTACAGTTTTTTTCTTTGATGAGAAAAGCCATGTTTAAGTGACTTCATTGATGAGGGCCTCTTCTGTGTTCTTTTTGTGCAAAACCTTGTCTCTGTCCATATGAGTGAAATGGAAGTAGAATTAATTTGGGATGTATTTGCAGATAATTTTTCCTGCTTCAGTAGGGAGAAGAGAGGAAGATTATCCAATGCTTGGTTTCTGAAATGTGAGCCTTCAACATATAGGCATTTGCATTTTCTCAGGGTGAAAAGGTCATGATTATAACCTCTTACTTACATTCCAAAACATTTTTCCTTCACTGTAGTTAACTTTTAGAGCCTAGACTGAAGTTCATTGTTCTGCATGTATGTCCTGAGTACTGTGTTTGACCAACTCTGTTGTCTTGGCCTGCAGTAAATGAGGTGAAATGTTTGCCTAAACCTTATTGACACAGCTGCATGAGCAAAGTGTTTTGGCTGGATACAGAGAATCACATAAAGTTGCTTGCAGGAAGGATAGCTGGAAGTGGTTTTGTCCAGCACCCCAAGGACCCAAGCAGAGATGGACTTTTGCCAGCCCTAGATCGGGTTAGCGGTGGGTTTGGCTAGACTGGCTGTGAAAATGCCCCAAGACAGAGGTACTACCACCCTTCTGGGCAACATGTTCCCATACTTGTCCTCCTCTTCTGGATAAAATTTCTCTCCATGTCCAACCTCAGTTTCCCAGGTGCCTACAAATGTATGGCAGTTTCCCCCCATTATATCATCTCGTGCTACTAAGAGGAATTTGACTGCAGTCTTGGTGACTCCACTTTCAGTATCTCTAGGTCTCCCTTGGCCTTCTCTCCACCAGTATAACAACATCAGGAGGTATCTCTTGCAAATGTGGGTTCCGCATCCCAGAATTAGCAGCATGTGTGCTTGTGTAGTAATTATTTTCATCTCTGGTATTTTTATCATACAGAGAGTGCCATGTGAATGTTCATGCCTGTAGAGAGGCTGTTGAAGGATGTGAGTACACACCTTTTACTCCCTTTCTGCCGGCCACTAATATTTTGGGTCCTTTTTTTTCTTTCGTGTATTTTAATGACCAAAATCTCTCTTACGTTATTTAGCCAAATTATATAACCTGAATCCCTTTTTTAAGCTCTGGAATTTTTTTGTGTCATGTAAAGCAACTTTAATTTGAAACAGTGTTGTTTTTAAATAAGATTCAGGGTTGAACATTGTTAACTGTTAACAGAGTTTTACCTTGGGATAATTTTGTGATCAATGTCTAGATGACTTAAAAAGCACTACCGAATGGGGATATAGCTATAGCTCAGTTGGAACTGGTTTTAGAAGTCCTGTGATGGTCAGCTCTGTCATGTCTTGAATGTTCACGTTGAATTCATGTCAAAGCAAAAGGACTTGGAAAAATATTTAAATCTAGAAATTAAATGCATTCATTATTTCTATGTATAAGTACATGGAAATAATGAATACATAAACTTTTCTGTTGTTTTGCCTTGAAAGGTTACCTTGCCTTCCGCCTAAAAGGTAAAATGGCAAACATCAACTTTATGCTTTGACATGGTTGCACTACTGTCCTTTGAATGTTTTTATCATTTTGTTTAGTACATATGAACTGTTCATTTAATCACACAAATTTATTTTTTTAGTCAGTGGAAGTGTTCCCTTAATACTTGTATTTATTTGAAAAGGAAAGGTCTTCTGTGTTTTTCCTCATGATCTGTAAATAACTTATTTTTATTCAGTTGACATGGAAGCATTATTTTATCCTGTATTTTTGACCCTTTATAATTGTAATGTATTACACATTTCAGAGGCAATAATTTCTGTGAAACGGTCTAAAAATGTTTTGATCATGTGAGTTCTTGTAACCACTTTGTGCCTATTTAGCATATATTAGTGGCTTAATAAGACAAGCTGCAGCTTCTAAGTTCTGTTATGGCCTTAAAGTATTAGTCTGTCTAACGACTTTTGTATTGACTAGAAAATCCTCTATTATTTTAGGAAAAAAAATTGCAGTTATAAATCTGTATAGGATGTTAAAATATACTTTAAGGAAAATATCTGTGGGCCACTCGTGCAAGCAAGAACAGATATATAGCTGTGCGTACATGTAGACCTCCAAATAAAGTAATAGGTTCTGTGCTAGTGAAGGCAATCCATATATAGATCCTTTTAAGGAGGTTTTATTTTTTTCCCCCCTATCCACTGCTATAGAGCAATGCTAGGTAGCATTTTAGGTAAAAGTTCTGCAGTCAGAGATCCCCAATTCATAAACCAAAGGGAGAAATATACTCGTATAGTCATGGTACTTCATTATATTCTAAAGAAATGTATTTTCAAGATGGTTCTGGCTGTATTAGATAATTATAAAAAGGGACCAATATCTCATGTGCAGTTCCAGTGGCCTTTACCACTACCTCTGCCAGACTCGATAGAGCATGCAATACTCTCCCTCTCTCCCTGTCTGGGCTACTTATGGATTAGAGAAGCTTGTTAGAGCAGCAATTATTTTATTATTTCTCTTCCAATGTATTACTATCAGTCCTAATCCTTTCTTATTGGTATCCTTAGGACTGCTAGTATCAATATTCATCATTAATTTATTAAATTGTCTTGTTTGTTGAGAAAACTTCCCGTAAAAGAAAATTTGGCTCAATATATGAAGCGTATGTGCAAATGTGTTACTGAGTTTGTGCGAAGAAGTCCTGTTTCTACAATTCTGCTCCTTGAGTTATGGCTTCAGATAGCTGGGCTAATAGAAAATTAGTCAATAAGTGACAGAGTAACAAATAAAACCAAGCTGTGGAGGTTTCCCAATGAAAATAAAAGCAAGTATATAAAATAAAAGTGTATTTTCATACTAGTATGAAGAAGAAATTGTGCTCATTGCATGTTCACCTTTTATTAAAAGTCTCTATAATGTTCTAAAGAATGAAAAGATTTTTAAAATTTTATACTGTTTACAAGTAAAACTGGTATTTGTACAGCTTGTTCCTCCTTAAAACCACTGGTCACTTAATTTACTGTAATTTTATAAACATATGTTTGAAACCGACACCTTTCCTGTATTACAAAATGCTGTATAATAAAATACGCTTCTATAGCCATTTTTCTTCAGTGTATTTTCTTTTTGTCAATGTTTATGAGCAGCAGTCCAGCATAGCATGTATGACCTGTCAGCTTAATGTTGTTACAGTTCACCAACTTCTGCAGCCAACTGCATGCAAGAATGATGCAACCAACCACTGGTATCTGGCTGACTCCAAATTTTTAGCCTCAATGAAAAGGCATCAGCTTTGAGCTGAGAGATGTCCCTCGCTGTGGTTCCTGAATAAATCCTCCTGTACCTATTTACAGAGATGCTTCAGCCACTCCACCTCTAACCACTAATACATGATACTGGTAAAGTAAGAAAGAAAAGAAGAAAAGTAGCCCAAAATAACCACCCTATTCAAATATGCTTTATGTAGGGCTCTAGACATCAAGTAAAGAATACTTAGGGGTCCATATGTCAAAGAAAAAAAAATGCTCCAAAGCTGCATCGGGGTAAAATTGACAAATTTAAATGTTACCATGGAATCACAGAATCATAGGTTGGAAAAGACCTGCAAGATGGAGTTCATCAGGACTAAGCTCAGATATGACTTCACTAATGTTTGGATCTGGAGCTAAAGCGTGAATGTGTGCTGCTTTCTGAAACAGAACAATAAGCCCTGGAAGGATAGGATGGGGGTGAGGAGTGTGTCACTATCAAAATGCTCTTTTCAGAACTTGATTTCCTTTTTTTTAGAACACAAAACACTAAGACATAAAATTTAATTTTTGTGTTAGTTTTCCACTTTAGGTATTTACCCCTTTGATTTTTGTAACCTATTCACTGGCCATAAAAGCAGTAAGAATTAAAATACAGTTTTGCTTTCTTTATAATTTGAACATACTAAAAATTATTGTTGAAAAGGAAGCATTTACCCACATTTAACACCTGATTTTATCAGCATATAATCAGAAATTATTTTTATAATCCTACATCAGGGGGGCAATCTCTTCCTGCTGATATTATAGTCAGTGGGGAATTCTGTTTCATAACCCAGTGTCATAATCCAAGGAAAATCAGGTGTGCAGCAACAAAAGTTGGTCTTACTGCAACAGAAAATACACACCTGGTAGTTTTCTGTTTGCACTTTTCTGTTACTTTCTGCTAACAGTCAGAGATTTGCTAAGGACTTGCTATTGTTTTAATTTTGAAAATCGTCTTTTAAAAAAATCGTATTTAAAATAGGAAAAAAATCAAAGACAAAATCAAGGATGTAATCCTTAAAAGAATGGAGAGCTTTTTTTTTCCTCCTCCCCCGCACCAACCAGGAACTTCTGCGAGGACAAAAATATGAAGTGTTAGCACCAGAATAAAAGATCAATGAAAAAATGTAAGATACAGTAAAAAAAAGACTGCAACTATATTTAGTACACAATACTACCTGCCTCATTCCTGTTTTTTTTTCTGAAAGTAGCTTTCCACTTTAATCTATATCCATTCCTGTAGAGTGTTCTCCTTTCTGTAGTTTTTATGGAATTGTTCTTTTCACAAAGAAATTTTTAGAGAGATAGCTGTAATTGGAGTGATTGGAGAAAATCTTCAGGCATTTTGCAGTAAATTTATCAGAAAAGTTCCCTTTATTAATTGAATAAGTCAAACTGCCTGAGATTTGCAATGATGCCACAAAACAGACTCACTTAACTCACTCTGTATACTGAATAGATGTACTTTCTAAGATAAAATAATGAAGCAAATTACCTGTGTGAAAGATGTCAAACTAAAACCAGGTCTATGAGAGCAGACAGTGCTGTATTAAACTATGTGTGTAAGTGCTGCAAATAAAAATAGAAGTTATCAATTAAGTGAAATGTTTTAGATTGATCTAAACCCCAAACTGTGAATTATGGTAACAGTTTGTGAAGTAGTTCATATTTTCCAAAATATTTCTGCTAGTATTTATGCTAAACTGATGACAACTGATGGCACTCTCAGAGCTTTAACATTAAACTTGCCTGTACCTGAGTTTTGGACCACAAGAATCCTAACTGAGCCGTACACAGCCCTTGCCAACCCTAACTCTTGCCATTCTTATTCATTACAACTGATCAGACTGGTGGAAATATGAACAAAACTATATAGATGAAATATATTATACTAAGAGATTTCTGCAGCTACACAAGAATACATGCACTTCTTCCACATTTATTTTCAAGTCATCCAAAGTGACCAAAAATGAGTGATAGTGTAAGGCTGAGCAATGAATAGCTTTGTACAGCAATATTCTGATTCCGGAAAAGGAGGTTTAGGGAGGTATATACTTGTATTACACATACATATAAACATTATGTATATACTATTTTTTTCTTTGTTTATATACAAACATGCACATCTGTTTGTCGATCTATCTATCTATCTATCTATCTATCTATTTATCTATCTATCTCATGCATGCATACATACATGTGAAACAATGGCTACTGTCTTTCCCTTAAAAAAAATAACATCCTAGTTCACAGGAGCCTTCCTGTAGTGGTTTTCATAAAAGGCAACAGTGACATCAGTGTTCTTGTCATGTGTTTCTCTTAGTTTTGTCTGTCCTATATCCAAGGTTGAGTCTTGCTAAGCATGTACTGGCAACTGGTTTTGCTTTTGAAACCCAGAGAATTTTTAGTGTTTTATTGCAAAGTGCTTTGGGCTACTTTGCACATAGAATTATGGAATCATTTAGGTTGGAAAAGACCCTAAAGTTCGTAGACCAACCATTAACATGACAGTGCCTTCATTAAGCCGTGTCTCTAAGTGCTACATCTACATGTCTTTTAAATCCTTCCAGGGCTGGTGACTCAACCGGGTACCTGGGCAAAGCTAGTGTAACAATTTTTGTATCCCATTCTGTATTTACCCGGAAATGTGCATGAAAGTTTTAGTATCAAGTATCTCAGAATGAGTCTCTTTCAAGATTTAATAAATAATTTACATTGCAAGGTGGTACTAAGAAACAAATAGAACCTTCATGGATCGTTTGAGCACTACAGTTCTCAGAGTAGCTGTGCTTTTTGAAGAGGAACATGAATAATTAGAGCAGCAAAGTGCTGTGATGGACATAAAATCTGTCCTTCTTAAGTGGGAAAAAACACAGATAATTTTGAGTGCATAATGGCAAGATAGTTTTTTCTGACTGCTAAAGAAACGCTTGTGTCTTTTTGTTTCTTCTCCTCCCCCTCTTCCCCCTCTGTCAGTGTATTTACAAATAAGGAAGTAACAGGTTGGATAGGAGTCATGAAGCCTGTGTTGGTTGCTTTCCCAGAGAGCATGATGACTGATCAAGGTTTTAAGTGAGTTCAAAATAAATATGACACTTGAAGTGAATGGAACAAATAGGTGCTGTAGAGTGTGAAATATCTTTGGTGGTTAGTTACTGATAGGATTTTGCTGAATAAAAGTGGTAAAATTATACTTCCAAATAATGCATTTGAAGCTAGATGTGGAGCCTTAACCAGAAAAGCATGGAAGTGCCTATATAATTTTAAATGAACAATGTTTAAGCAGGTTTAACCTCAATTTTTTTTCTTTAAAGACAAGTTCTGTAAGCATTTTGTTAAGTCATAATATTTTTGTTAAATTCCATCTTTTCCTTACTTTTATCTTAGATTTAGGATTTAGGCAAGTGAGTACTTCATATATCAAGACATCTAAAATATTTTCCTTTTGAAGGAAGGTCATGTATCCAGAAAATGTAAGCAAATATTTGAAGGCCAAAAGTCAGTCTGCACAGTGCATGGAAAAAGACTTCCTGTCCTGCTCCCAAGTCATAAAGTTTTCTAGTTCTTATTTTCACATTTTTATTTTTAGCTTCGTCCTGTGTCTCTACCTATTTATCTATCCCATGCTCCCACCGTCCTCTTTCCACGCTTCACCACATCCTTCCATACATCTATATACAATTATTCATATTTTCTTACTTTCTTGCACCTGTAGCTATTTCTTCGCAAACTTCCATCCCTTCTGTTTCACACTACAAGGACTGTCTCCTGATACTCCCAGATCTGTGTCTGCTCTGCTCCAAGAAAACTTTCTTGGATGATCATATGATAGTTTCTCTGTCGTATTACTAAAATGTGCCCAGGTGGTAGACTCTTTCTCTTGAGATATTTCAGATGTGTTTTTATCACTGATTCTTTTCGGATCAGAGCTTATTGGTGAAGTAGAAAAGTGCAATGCAGGAACCTAGAAGAGTGCATGTGTGAGTCCCAGAGATTGATTATAGGTTAGATAGCTATTTAGTATTTAGCAGACACTGTTCTGCCATGTTCATTGCAGAACTAAAAGTTTGATAATGACAGAAGAAATAGCTTTGCTGCATTCATCAGGAGCATTGTAGTTCTGGATTAACCAAAAAGAGGAATGTGTTCTCCTTGTCAGAGTGCAAGCACGTGAGAATCCAAAAGCTGTTGACAAACTGAAAGACTGAAAGTGACGTGAACAAAGTATTTTTTTAACTATTAATCTGATTCTAAACAGAATTTTACTGAAGCTAGCTACAGAAGACAAGTTTGCAAAATCAAAAAAATGTTGTTGCCTCAGGACTGACTGATCTGTAAGGCGTGGGTGTGTGCTCTTATCGTGTTCCCTGTAAAGAAGATACTTGTTCCCTGGTGAAACAGATAGGTTTAAGATTTCGCACCAAGAAACTGTAGCAAAGGGTATAATTTTCATCATTTTTTGCAATATGGGCTAGGCCCCATCAGAATGCATATCTATAAGCTAAACAAAAAGAAAACAAGTCATAACATATTGGAAATTTGGAACAACAATATTAAGGACTATCTAAAACCTGTCTACCATAAAACATACTTTTTGTAAAAAAATAAAGTTTAACTTTTAGCTAACATTAAAGCAGTGATTTACTCCCACTGAATTACTGGGTAATTCTGCACATATGCAGTTTATGAAATGAAGGCAATGATATACATTTTTGATTTATTCTGCTTTTTCTTTAAATGTCTGACACTGTTTATTGTGAAGCTCCTCAGTGGTGTAAACACTGTCACATGCATAAGAAATTTCCTAGCTAAATTAGGTCAGTGTGTTCAGTTAACTGGTTGTCATGTAATATAGTTCTCTTGTTTTCGGCTTTTCTGAAAGGCTTGTCATGCGCTATTTTATTGCAACACAAAAGTACTGCTGATTGGAATCCTATTGCACTACAAGTTCCATTTGCAGAAATATGAAAATATGTAACTTATTTATTTACATTCAAATAATTTGTTTCTTCAAATGATATTTTAAGGCTAAGTGTAAGTAAGATTTCAGTGTCCTAAAATTCTGTCATAGTTCAGTGGTACCTAGCTGATCACTTTTACTTTGAGAGCAAAGAAACCTTTAGGAGCAAACGCTCTCTTCCCCAGTTGCATATCCTGTGTTGTCACTAGAGGGCAGCAGTGTCCAACATAAGACTATTTTCCCTGGGGTTTCCAGCCTGTTGCAAAAACTAACACACAAAGCCCCCACATTAGAAATACAGGCAGTCAAAACGTCTATTTGTATAGCAGAACATTCACACCGTGTTAGTGAAATTCAGTTCTGTTTTCAGTAAAACAACCTTTCTGAGCGGTTTATTACTTGCTTGTGAGAACTCCCCCAAGGCTAAACTTCACAGTCAAAAATATTACACCACCTTCCCACTCTCCTTCCCACCACCAACATGTTGGGGTTTTGCTGTAGACTGGTTTGGCTGTTCTCTTATTGGAATCTGTAGTGCAGCAGATACTTCTGTGGCTATGGATACCAGCTACTGCCTTGCAAAATGGCTTGGATTAATTTCATTCTTTGATTTCTTTCATTTGTCTTTTAGGTTACTATTATGAAAAAAAAACATTGCTTAGGGCAATTTTCTGTAATGACAAACATTCATTATAGTCTTTTAATGGAGGGAAAAATACCCATAGAATGGTATTCAGTCATGAAACTCTGACTGAAGTTTCACAGAATGAGGGATGTGTGCTGCATTTTGTGTCCTAGAGTATCTTGTGGGCTGAAGAGATTGCTTCTTCTAAGAGTCTCTTTATATGTACATCTTACTAGCCTGACTTTGTTAATTTTGAGTAAACAAATAATTAAAATGTAAGAAGTAGAAGACTTTCACTTCAAAACTATCCTGATTAGTGGTTTTGGTAGAGTAGAGGCATGCAGTAATTGACAATTAACTCAATTTAACTAAAACAACTGTAAATGTTAAGACTGGCTAGTCCCAAGATATTTATTTATTCATTCCTCCATTTCATCCATGCAGAAATGTTTGTTCTTTACTCTGGTGATCAGCCTAAGGTAATGAACAAATGTTTGCAGTTGGAAACAAATAAGTTCCATGCTAGCCTTACTGTGTGCAATGGGAAACACTTGCAAACACAGAAAAAATGACTCATTAAGTGGTGAACCTCTGACCCTGGATCAAAGAGACTGACCTGATGCTACAGCAGCTCTTGCCTTTACCGTGGAGGCTGTGGGCTGTAGTGAGAACTAGCCCAACACTGCCCCCACAGCCCCTACCAGTGAGGCCTAGCCTAGCTGCCTGCGGCTGTGGAGAACTTGATGCCCCCGTGGGATCGTGCGACCCTTGAATTAAAAATGTCCAGGTGCTGTACAAACAGAAGAGAAGAGGCTCTGCCCCAGTCAGCTGCTGCTGGCCACCTATGAGGTCCCAGTCTGCAGTGTGCCAGCCGGCACTGATGCGGGGTTGCTAAGGACATTGGCACATCCTGGGAGCTGGAGAGTGAAGAGTGAAGTGAGACCCTGACTCTGGGGCTGATCCAAAGCTTGACCCCCAGCAGAGGAGCTGCTGAGTGGGAGTGGGAGGGTGGAGCCGCAGGGCTGTCATCCTGCTAGTATAAAACGTTGTCCGGTGGCATGAGTGGTGTGAGGTGGTGGGTACTGATGTCTACTGCTGGGATAAGCCCCAGGGTGTATTTTTATGAGCCAACCCCCTTCCATTTTGTGTGTAGAGACCCTTTGTGGGGGTGGAGAGAGAGCAAATATTGCACAGTTGCAGGCTAGCAAAACTGTGGTGAGGGTGGAGAGGAAATTAATGTAATGCATGAAATAATTTCATAATTAATGGAAGGAAATAAACTCAGAGACCCAGGGAAAGATGGGAACAGAAACCACAAAGTGGGTGAGCGGAGGCCTTGAGAGTGCTGTTTATGTGGGCAGCCTGCAACAGAACCTATTTTTGAGAGGATGTCAGGACTGTAGACTCTAAGCAAGCTCTTCTGCATGCTAGGCAAATTGTATAAAGAAGAACAATATTTTGTGCTCAGTCAGCCTCCCTGTGGCCTTGCCCCATGCTGGCTGTTGGTGCTGCCTTGACCTTCTGCACACCATGTACAGCCCTCCATGAGACTCAATTGTGCAGTTTTATATATACTCATTTTACTTTACGTAAATTTTGGGATTTTTTTATAACAGAGTATTTTAAGTTCATTGGTCATATGTCCACTATCTGGAAGAGCCCCAGCCCTGACATTATCTACCTGTCTGAAGGACCTGTTGGTGGCTGCAGCTGCTGGGGACTGGGAGCTGGGGCACCCAGGCTTAAGTACTCAATAGACCTCTCCAGTCACCCTGGGGAGCAAATACCAAAATGATATACAGGCTTGGGCATAACCTTGATTGTCTAAAGGTAATGTCTAATCTCAAATTAGATGCTGAATAGAAGTTGCATTAGAGACCCCTTGGAGCCCAGGAGGAGTTTGTAAGATGGTGGGTGCTAAAGCTGCTGTGAGGTGATGGTGCTTCCAGAGACAAAATGGGTTGTCAATTGTTACTTCTTCTTTGCCTGAACTTAAGTCATAAGAAAATAGGGTTGGGTTTTTTAAAAGTCTTATAGGAAGCTTTACTTTCTGTCTTGTTTTCTGTGGTTCTGGGGAGGAGTTGAGTGAGATAACATTATTTTGAAGCAAATCCACAAGTATTTTTTGTGAAGACTTGATGTCCAATGGCATGTATTTGTGTGTGTGTGTGTGTGTATGCCTGTTAATATATATGTATACACACACACACACTTCTTTTCCAAAATGAGTTGCTTATGAGGTTTCAAAAGCCATGTTTCTATGATTGTTTTGGTGTTGCTTCTGTAACTCTGGAGCATTTATCCATGTAATAGCATGGTCTTCTGCTTCACTGGTTATATAGAACTCATGCCTCAATAACTTTGTTTGATAGGATTCAGATGAAATGCTGCTTAGTATGTTTTGTGTTTAAAATCTTACCTATAGAAAATAAGAAAAGCAGACATTTAAAAGGCATAATCAGGTTGACTAAGTAGGCTAAGTAGGTTTCAACATATATATTAAAATAGGTGGCTGAATCACTTGGTTTTTTTTAATTGATGTAAATGTTGCTTTTTATTGTGGTACAATTGAAATGTGAATTATTGACAAATACAGTTTTTGTAAATGAAGAGATCTTAATTCCTTTATAAATAAAAAAAATCCTCATTGGCAGCGTATTTTAGGGATTGATTATGAAAGTTGTTTAGGAAGGCAAATATGCATGTGACTTTGGCAGAATCTTCACCAGATCACAGTGGAACAGCTACTGCAGGGCATTGTGATGCTGATTTAAATTAGCCCACAAGAGCAACTTAACCCTTATGTTACCAGTACTCCAAAATAATTAGACTCACAGAGCTGAATTGGCTGTCCTAGCAGATGAGTGAACGTCAATTAGATAAAAATTAATCAAGAAGTGTAAGATACAGAAGATTAGTCTCCACATCTCAACTAACTCAGTGGTCACATGCATCTCCAGTCACTTTCTTGCAGCTTCTTGCAGTTCAACAGTTACTTACAGTGTATTCCAGGGAGAGATAAAGGTTGTTCCAAAACAAGAAAGAAAGTAGTTCTTTGAATCTGAGAGTCTTACCAGTTGTGCCTTCTCATATGTCACTGAAACTCCAGCTCAAACTATTGTGTTAGTAATTTCCCAAGTATGGCAAAGCAGAAGGGTTGTCTTTCAAGTGACTTTGATACAGAGAAAGTCTAATTGCTTAAACTCCAAACCTGGAATTTAGTCCAGACTTGAAAAAACAGGTTGCACCTAAGGAAAGGGGGATGTGGCAGGTATTTGGGCAACAATTTTCTACTGCTGGACTCAGTAGGATCTATTAAATAATTTCTACGGAATTGTTACATTCATGTGGCTTATCCCCTCAAAACATAGTAAATAACTATTTCTAGGAGGGTTTTTTCCTAACAAGCAAGTGACTATCAGTTGGCGGGGTTATCAAGATAAACATGACAAATTGTGGTTATTACACTATCTCCAGAATACTTGTCAGAGTTTGTAAGATGTAGCTGTCTGCCAAAGAAGGCTAGAAATCTACAATGATGGTTTGCTTCAACCTTTTCTAACTAGAAGAAAATGCACTACTCGGTGGATAAGGATTTAACTGGATTAATTCTCACACTCAGAGAATTGCAGTGAATGGCTCAATATCCAAATGGAGACTAGTGATGAGTGGTGTCCTCAGGGGTCAATACTGGGACTGATGCTGTTAACATCTTTGTTGGTGACATGGACAGTGGGATGGAGTGCACTCCAACAACCCCAAACTGTGTGGTGTTGTTGGCACACTGGAGGGAAAGGTTGCCTTCCAGAGATACTGTGACAGGTTTGAGAGATGGGCTCATGCGACCTCATGAAGTTCAACAAGGTCAAGTGTCAGGTCCTGCACTGCGGTCAGGGAAATCCCAAGCACAAACATAGTCTGGCAGAGAATGGATTTAGAGCAGTCTTGATGAAAATGACTTGGAGCTGCTGGTGAATGAGAGGTTGGACATGAGCTGGCAGCCCAGAAAGCCAGTTTGTGTCTTGGGCTGTATCCAAAGCAGTGTGGCCAGCAGGGTGAGGGAGGGGATTCTGTCCCTCTGCTCTGCTCTGGTGAGACCCCACCTGGAACACTGCACCCAGCTCTGGGGTCCCCAGCGTAACAACAACATTGACCTGTTGGAGCGAGTCCAGAGGAGGCCATGAAGATGATCAGACAGCTGGAACACTCTACTCTGAAGATGGTTCAGAGGATGAACGCTGAAAGAGTTGTGACTTAAGTCAGGAGAACAAAAGGGTCCAGGAAGATCTTATACCAGCCTTTCAGTATCTAAGGTGGGGTGGCTAGAAGAGAGCTGGAAACTGACTTTTTACAAGGGCATGTCGTGGTAGGACAAGGGGGAATGGCTTCAAACAGGAAGTAGTTTGACTTAGATCAGATAAAGGAGTTTTCTACATGGAGGTGCTGACACTAGAAGACGTTGTTAAGAGAAGTTGTGGATGCCCTGGAAGGCCAGGTTGGATGGGATTTGGGGCCACCTGGTCTAGTGGAAAGTGTCCCTGCCTATGGACGAAGGGTTGGAAGTAGATGAACTTTAAGGTTCTTGTAACCCAAGCCATTCTATGATTCTATGACATATTGACATCAGATGTTTGCTACTCCTTTTTCTAGTGCTAATGCTGGAACCACAGTTTCAAGGACTTTTCCATCCACAATTCAGTAACATTTCCACAAGAATTGCATGTATACTTGAGCTATGGATATGAATCTCTTGCTTATGTACCATGAGTAGGTAAATTTTAAACATTTGGGAAAGAGAACTTCCTGTTTGGTCACTTAACTCTGCAGACAAATGATTCTTCCTTATGTGGTCTTGTGGAATTTTTTTTCTTTTTGAGCATGTGCAGAAAGGTAAAGCTATTCTAGCACTTTGAAAGTTGTTGCAAGACAGCTTTAACTGGAATGCTTAAAGTCTAAACTCCATGTATAATTTTTTTCAGTGTGTGTCTCCTGTGTCCCTACCCCCCCATACTACTCTTTACAATTTCAGCATGAAACTACACTGGTAAGTAAAGAATAGAGCATGAACCAGTGTCTGTATTGTAAAACTCTATTTTGAGAAAGTCCTAGACTGTGTACTTCTGTCCAAGTTATTTTTTCTTGTTGTCTGGGTAAATCAGGTATTGGTGAGGCTGAGTCCATAGCAGCCAAGCTCACAAACAGCTGCCAAAGCTAAGGGTTTCTTAATTAAAGCGTGATTACCTTCAGTGAGAGACGGCTGAATTTCCAGCATTGAGGAGACAGAAACATATGGATTGTGGACCTGGTCTCTACTATCTGCTGGAAACATGTAAAATGTATAATAGAGGAGCATAAGATTTAAAATAAATTTCAATAAATTATTCTAAATAGTAACCCTCCTCAGTGGTGACCACTGTCTGTTGAGAAGAAAAAAATGTTTTTTAAACCTTATTAGGGTGGTAGTATATGTATATGTAGTATATGTATATGCTAGTATATCCATTATATATATATATATATATGAGCCATTTAGACTTCCAGAGCAGTGGTCTGGGTATTGTAATTTGATTTATTTGGATAATAATTTCTCTTCCCTTGTTTCAGGCAGTCAAGGGAACTCAACAGGGACAAAGACCCTGTAATACTCATTGTTCACATCTCAGCCTTGGATTAATCTTATACAAGAAGAAATTTTTACATTTTATTACTTATACTATTGACATAAGTATCTAGAGCTATGGTGTTACTTGAATCACTAGCATATGTTAGCTGGAAACTCTGAGTATGCTCATACCTGAAATTCCTGTAGTTGACCCCTGACTGCAGTAAGAGTAAAACATTTCTTAAAAAACTCTTGCAGAAGATAGGACAACCGAGTGTAGACTTAATCTTTTCACCCGAGATGGTATGGCTCTGTGTGGTAAAACACTTAGTTCTTTTTTGGTTTTACAAGAAGATATTTTAAGATATTATTATCCCTGATAAATAAGTGTATTTTTTTCATGAGTCCCATGTCAATAAGTACAAAATGCCAAACTGATGGTTGAAGGGATATGGGAATGTCAAGGAAAACTGGAGCTTTCAAAGAATTAAAATACAAATCTGCTCTAAGCTTGGACAAAAAGATTTTTCTGGTTTCCAATTTTTTTCCCCAAATCCCCAAATCTCCCCAAATCAAAATAGAAAATAAACTTTATGATTGTTTTGTCATCTTCTGCAGAAGGTATGTCGTGAAGTGGCTAGTACTGTTAAGCTAACCGCCTGATATAAATACGTAGTTTCACTTTTTTTTTTCTTTTTTTTTTTAATAACAGCTCTTTTGGGGAAATGGTTGAGTAATTTCTGATGATACATTGAAATAAATTTAATACAGCCTTAAGCAGAGAGAAGCATTAAAAATTCTCTCTTAATTTGCTGAAATTATAAGCAAGGGATGGAATTATAATAAGCATAATGCAACTTTTTTCTTGCAACACAAGAAAAGTAGAACTGAAGTGGAAGTTGCTGTAGAGGGAGAGAAATAGAATATGTATCAGAGTCATTACTTATATGCATGGTGAAAAATGTGTAATATCATACTTGTGTGGGACCTGTTACTATATCAATACCCAACATGGAATATACAAAATGACTTTTACAGAATTATTTGATAGTTTTCTGTGATTTTTTTTCCCATTCAAATTGCTGTGGATGCAGATGTTACATTGTGTGTTGTGTATTCCATTCCTTTTCCCCATGTAATTCCCCAGACAGAACCTTTCCAGTAGAGATGAAGCATATTTTTCACTAGTGAAATGAAGTTGCAATAACACTGTAACACTGTTCTTAGTAAGAAACACTCTAAACACTTCCTTGAAACAGGAATAGCCACCAGGAAAAAAAAACGAGATCAGCTGTTTTGATCCCAACACAGAGAAGGCAGTAGGGCAGAAGTTCATGAAAAAGAGTGAAATGGAGACAATGGCTAAGAGGCTCTGGATTCGGAAGGGCAGTCAATGGATGATGAGAATGAATGATGCGAATGGATGAGAATGATGAGAATGGATGATGAGAATGAATGAAGACCCAGCTCCACTGGAGGGGTTACCAGTATGACACCACAGTATGACAAGGGGTTACCTTGTATAACAACCACTGCTACAATGAAAAAAAGACAGTATGTAGTTGTAGGTAATTGCCTTCAAATGGGAATGGAGTCCAATATGCTGGGTGAACCTGGGGCCAGGGTTAAGGACATCAACAGGAAGCTTTCTGGTAGGGCCCTTGGGCTACTGCCCATTACTAGTCTGCCATGGGGGTAGTGATGAAGTTGCAATGCATAGTTCTTGGGTGATCAAAAGAGACTTCGTGGCATTCAGGTGATGGGGATGAAATGATTATGTCAGTGGACAAAGGGAGATATATGAGTGTCACCTATCTGGATTTATGTAAGGCCTTTGACGTGGTTTCCTGTAATATCCTTCTCTTTACATTGAAGAGATGATTTGATGAATGGACAGTTTGGTGGATAAGGAGTTGGTTGAGTTGAACTGGCTACTCAGGGAGTAATAGTCAGTGGCTCAGTGTCCTGACAAACATCAATGACAAGTGATGTCCCTGAGAGGTCCACATTGGGAACAGTACTGTTTAATGCTTTAAACAATGACATAGACAAAGGCAGCAAGTGCACCTCCAGCAGGTTTGCAAATGGCATCAAGCTGAGAGGTGTGCAGTTGACACCTCTGATGGACAGGGTGCCATCCAGAAGGGCATGGACAAGCTGAAGGTGTGTGACCATGGGAATCTCATGACGTTCAACAAGACCAAGAGCAAGGTGCTGTGCCTAGGTCAGGGCAACATGGTACCAACAAAGGTCATGGTACCAACAAAGGCTGGAGGACAAACAGATCCAGAGCAGTGCTGCCCAGAAGGACTTGGGGGTGCTGGTGGAGGAGAGGCTGGACATGACCCAGCCATGTGCACTAGCAGCCCAGAAAGTCAGTTGTTCCCTGGGCTGCATCCAGAGATGCAGTGTGGCCAGCAGGGCAAGGGAGGGGATTCTGTCCCTCTTCTCTGCCTTTGTGAGACCCTACCCAGAGTGTTGCATCCAGCTCTAGGGTCCCCAGCACAGAAAGGACATGGACCTGTTGGAGCAAGTCCAGAGGAAGGCTATGAAGATGATCTCATGAACACTGAGAGAGTTGGGATGGTTCAACTTGAAGAAGACTCCAGGGAGCCCTCATGGCTTCCTGTTGTTACTGGAAGGGGGTCTGTAGGAAAGCTGGGGCAAACTTTTTGTCAGGCCTATTGCAATAGGACAAGGAAAAATTGTTTTCAGTTAAAAGCGGGTTGACTTTGAGTAGATTAATAAGTTTATTACAGTGTGTTTATTACCATTGTAATATTACAATTATTACAATTTTTGCCCTTCTCTCACTCTCGCCCCCCACCTTTTACCCTCGGGGACTAGGTTGGACCTGGGCAAGAAGCTGACAGAAGACCTGATCCCAACAGACCAAAAGGATATTTTATGCCATATAACATTATAGTCAGCAATGAAAGCAGTGAAAGCAGTAAAAGCAATAAAAAGAAAGGAAAAGAAATTAGGAACATTTGTAGTTATGGCTTGCGTCTTCCCAAATAACCATTGTGTGTGCTAAGGGTTTGCTTTCCAGGAGCTGGCTAAACTTCTTCTAGCCCATGACAAATAACTGATTTGCTTCCACAGGCAATTTTAATTCCCCTATTAAACTGTCTGTTTTAATGCATAAATATTCTTGTCTCCACTCTGTTTTCTCCTCTTTGCAAGGGAGAAGAGAGTGACTGGCTGGCTGTGTAGGTATTTGCCCTACCCACCACAGGATGTTTTGTTGCACAACATGGGGCTTAAGAGATTCAAGACAACATCAGGTTTGATTGTAGTTTGGATTTACAGCCATTGTAACTGCTTAGCTGTTAATTGGCACGCTCTCATTCTTGCCATGAGGCTCATTTACTTTATTGTATATTATAGCCTGTGGCTTGCTGATTACTGTTTTTGGTTTATTGCTGTTTGATGTACTGCTTATCATCTTACTTTGCCATGCCTGGTAAGATTTTGATAACAATATGTTCCCATGTGCTTGGGCTGGCATACAACCCTGGCAGTGCTTCCATTCCTCTGCTGCTATACCACATATGAATGGAGTCAACTATGAACTAGAGCAAAAACATCCCTAAAGTGACTGCGGCTCATGAATAAGCCTGTGTGGGATCAGACACACCCTCAGAGGAACTGTCATCCATGGAGGATTCATGCTGGCACAAGTGGAATGTGGAGATTTTGTTGCAATGGTAACTCTATTACCTTGTCCAAAGGAAGAAAGGGTGCAGATTATAATGGATATACATTTGTCCTGGACGTTTATACATGTTGTAACCCATGGTTTGAGTTGCATGTTGTAGGAAGTGATACAGCAGGAACAACCCAAGCAAATGGGTGACTAGCCTCACAAGGAACCAGGCAAGTGAGCTGGTGACTCATCCTGAGCTGTCTTTGCATCTCAACAACACAACAAGCCATGTATTCTATTCTGATTTTCTATAGCAGAAGGAACCCAAGCTATGGGCTGAACAAACTCAATGGACTTTTATCATCCTTCTCCTATTTTCTCTCCATCCTACAGGAAAGATGAAGTGAGCAAGAAGCTGTCTGCATGTTTGTCTATTGGCTGGGGTTAAACCACCACATCTACTTGTCTCTTATAAGATACATTTAAAAAATAAAATTCTCCCCAGGTGTGGGTATCACCTCTCCCTTTCAAAACCCTAGAGTTCTCCCTTTTAGGAAACTAGAACAAAATTACCTGTTGGAATCAGAAACTTAGCCTCCTTTCATGTGATCCAGTATAGTTTCTTCTGTTACTTGAGAGGGAGTTGCTCCTTGATCTCCCTTATGTTTTAATTCACTTATGTTACTTGGTTTTGGTATCTTTTCAGCAGAAAGACATGTTGAGTTAAAACTTAAACTAGTATTAAGGTTTATCGTATGTGAGGAGTCACTGAAATTTATAAATGGATAGTGAATGAGTTATTTATGCAGACACTTCAGCTTAGGCTTGAGATGCATTAGTTTGCAATTCATTAAAGTGAGAAAACACCATCAAAGAGAAATTGATTTTGTTTGCAGATGAGTTTTATTATGATTATGGAATGTGAATTTGAAAAGAATTGTTGACAACTCTCCAGTCAGAGTTGTATCATTTTATAGAACATATGATTAAAACTAGACCTCCTTTTCTATCCTGTAGATCAAAAAGGACCAACACCTTTAAAATCAAGCTAGCCATAGCACGAAGGGTCCTCCATAAATAGATGGGGAGTCAATGAAACTTAAACCAGCTTGACTTTCATTTCCACTTGTTTTGGTACTGAATAAATAATTCTTCAATTTACAGTGCATATTGTAAGGACCTTAGACTCTCTTGTAGTATGCTCATAACAGACATGTACAGAGTATCTTTCACACCAGAGAAGGATATGATGCATATGATAGTACCTTTTTTCCCCTTGGAAGAATATGGCAATGTCATTTAAGCACAGTGTCTGATTCTACTATCCTTATTTTAGTCCTGAAAAAGAGATATACATGGGTCTAGCCAAACAATTATATAACTACTGACTTGCCATCCAATTTTGTTACATTTTTATGCCCTCTTTGTCCCTGTTAACATAAAGAAGAAAAGGTTATTTTGTGGCAAAGAGTGTCTGATATCAAAGCTCTTTCACAGTCAAAGCTCAGACTGAGGAACACAATACTTTTTTACTTAAGTATGAGAGTTGTGGATCTGAGTTTGGTTTTTTCAGGTGTTTATTTATTTATATATGTGACTGCTTTTAAAAAGATGTTGCTAAATGACAGACATTTTAAGTAGTTTTGTCCTACCACATAAGGTAAAAGAATAAGCTGTGCATACACTTGCCAAGATAATCCTTCTTTGTGGCTTTCTTGCTCAAATCTGTTGGTTGAAGAAAGAGGGATTTAGCCTTTTGGATCAAATGTAAGCATGTCTGGTGACCAGGACTTAGAAATACCTGATAACTAAGGCATAGAGCATCATACCTTAAGCTCACTCAAGCAATGGTGTCAGTATTCAGTGGTTCAGAATGGTGTTAAAGGCAAAACCCCATAAATAAATAAATAAATGAACAAAAGAGGAGAGGACCTGCTGGGCATGAGGTAAAATTTCTGATTAATGTTTTAGCAAATGGAGTATTGTTACTATCAATGACAGCAGAACACATGCTGGGGCAATCATCGGAGCAGAAATTCCATGTTGGTGGATTATCACTTTCAAATGTGAAGGAAAAAACAAAGTGGTGTTTGAAAATAGTAATGTTTTCTATTTGAAAAACTGATTGCATGTGAAAACATTGATTTACTTTCAACTATGAATTGTATCTTTGGTGTGGTAAGTAGTGCTAGATTACCTTGCATGGATACACATTTATTTGAGATCAGCTCATGGATGCTTCTCTCATTACTCTAATTTCTCTCATTACAGAGAAGAGTAAACTTTCAGAGAATGTGTAATGTGGTGATAGCTGATGACAACTACAGGAAAGTAAGAGAATTAGTAACAAGTCAGGCCTTAACAGATCCACAGATAATCTGTGATCATAATTTTGGAAACATGGATTGTTTGCAACACCTTCAGCTTGTTGGATTCTAAATTGTTGGTACACTTACATGGTCAAACCCTTCACTGATCTCTATCTGTATTCTATGTCTTTTCATATTGAACGTAACAACAATTAATTGCTTTACTTATATATGGTCCATTGAAATATTTGACTTGTACTGATGTACTTGAAGTCTTTTTTTAATAGGATTTCTGTGTGCACAAAATCCACTGATCTCTCACTAGACTGGCTTTTTTTTCCATAACGGCTTTGAGGTGGCTTTCTTATGTTTTGAACATAAGAGCTGTTACAGAACTTTTGCATTTGAACTTTGTGTCCCTCATAGTAAGCTGACAAGCCCTTCAGCTCAAAGAAATGCTGAAGGTATTTCATCCTTCCGTAATATGTAGGGGAACCTTTCAGTATAACAGACTAATTGAAAAAAAAGGAAAAAAACTTAAATTGATTAATGACAGTAATTACTAATTGTAAAGTTGTTTTTCTCTCCAAGAGATGCCAATCATTAATTAATTTTCAACATCTTGCTACCCTCCTCATTTGCTCCACTATTTGCCTTTTCACACCTTTTCACACCTATTACACCTATTTTCTACCACCTTCTAATTTTCCAATCTCACTGTGTTTTTCTTTTGTCTATTACAATCTCTAAGCACCATCTGATTCTTCAGTAAAAGTTTTAATGCACACACCTCATTGAGAATTAACCTATAGAACATTTAATTTGCTGCATTTGATTGTGCATCAGAATCTACCAAACTGACCATAAATTGATCTGAAATATTTTCAGTGGGGTCTAGATTTAGTACTGCTGATTCACTGGGAGGTTGTCATATATAAAAATTGGTACAATATAAGCTAGTAGGTGATAATGGCTTCAGCAGTGTAAATAAATTAATTCCTCCTTCAACTTTAAAACTTCAGAGTGTGGAAATATTAATAAAAGTATTATGAAACTACCAGTTTGCATCATAAATCTAAATTTTAATTCCCTACAATATTAGAGAGAAGTAGGTGAAATTTGTTTTAAAATTCAGTAAATCAAGAATCATATATCTACTGCAGCGCCAAAATATGGGACAGAGAAAGATGATGCTTATTCTTGGGATTTTGTGTCTGGTTCCAGAGAAGGGCATTGCTTGCATCACCTCTCCAGCAAAAAGGATGGCATTGAAAAGCAAATACACATGACCTCAATATTTAGATGATTTAGAATCATAGGATGCTTTGAGCTAGAAAGGACCTTAAACGTCATCTAATTACAATCCCCCTGCCATGGGGAGGGCTACATCCCACTAGACTAGGCTGCCTAAATCCCCATCCAACCTGGCCTGAACACTTCCAGGGATGGAGTATCCACAGCTTCTCAGGGCAACCTGTGCCAGTGCCTCACCAGCCTCACAATAAAGAATTTCTTCCATACATCAAACCTAAATTTCCCATCTTTCAGCTTGAAGCCATTTTTCCATGTGCCATCTCTGCAGTTCCTGATGAAGGGTCACTCTCTTCCTTCCCTTTAGGCCCCTTCAACTACAGAGAGGTTGCTATGAGGTCTCCACATAACCTTTTCTTCTCCAGGCATAACAGCCCCAACTTCTTCAGCTTGTCTTCAGCAGGCAGGTTCTCCAGTTCCCTTTGGGAAACCACTAAGTATAGCAATGGACTTTCTCCTTTTTTCTGTAGGGAATGTTTGGTGCCTTTAGGATAAGAATCCATTTCATATAATTGACATCTGTGACAACTTGTAAGTTTTTGTTAGTGTTTCAAATGTATTTATGGTAATTTATAATGTTGTGAATACTGTCAAAAGTAAACAGGGTTTTTTTCCATTCTCCATTGACTTCACTTACAGAAGCTGTTATTTCCAAGATTTAAAGCAGTCTCATTGCTGTTTGTCTTCATTCCAATTAGTTTATAAAGGATATATAAAACTGTGCATGGAGAGTACCTGATGCAGAGTACCTGACAGTCCCAACATGCACAGTTGCAGCAGTGCTATCAAAACCAAGGAGTTTTACTTAAGGTAACAGACAAACTACGAGTCAATGACATTTTATTAACTCATGGCTTCAAAAAGTGTCAAACTGGTGGTTGTACTGGATGTTTGTGTAAGCATCTCTGACTTTGTCTTGCAGGCATGTGGGTTATACACTGTGTATAGAGAAGTAGTGTAGCTTAAAGTTTTCTGAGGTTGTCCCACATGGATTTACTGGCACTGAATTCTCAAAAACTGCAAGCTGATTGCATAACTTTGGTCTTGGGTTCAACGAGATTTGCAATTCCTATCTAGCTGTATTTACCTAATCTAGATCAGGTAAACTATTTAGATCCATTATCCTTCATCTACTTTGCAACGCATTGGTCTATATAGTATTATTTACATTGATGATGAGAAAGTATAATTGATTGGTATTTTTTGTCTTTAGATTTTTCCTTTCTTCCCAGCAGAGTGGGAAGAGTTTTGCAGTTTGTTTTTGTTTGGGTTTTTTTCCCCGTTTTATTTTTAATCACAGGTTTAATTTATTTTTAGCAGTTAGTTTTCTTTAATGAACCTGTTGACTTGAAGATAGAAAGAAAAAAGAGCCCAGCCATTTTGCATGTTTAAAAAATATAGGAACTTTTGTTTATTGGTTATATATAACTGAGAGGTTTTCTTAAACTGCAAACAAATGTTTTATAGCTCTCTCACATCATCAGAACTGAAACAGGTCTTATTCTTGTGTGAATTTCTGTAAGAGAATGTTCTAATTATTCTGTCAAAGAGCAAAACGCCTATGGGGTCTTTTTTAAGATTGCAATGGGAAGCTAGCTCAAATCTTAGGAAGTAATATGTTGGGCTTCTCTTATTTCAGCTATAACACTGTCAGTTCTTGAAGTCCTTTTACAGTATTGATACTGACAATTCCCCTTGATGGTTTGCCTACAGAGCTGATTCTGAGAATCTTTCTTTTACCTAAGGTTTCTATACTAAGGACCAATAGTTCTGCATCACCAGCTAGATGTTGTCTTAATGCTTGCTACTCTGCATTTTGTGCTTCACATTGCATTTTCTATAAAAATAAATATTCCTCTTCCTAAAACAGTTATTTCTTATCAACATATACGTCTTTATCATTGGATAAAAACTATTGCTGAATGTACTCAGAAATCCTTGGCCTACCAGAAAATCTTACTACACAGGTGGTAGGCCTGTAGCTGGAGAACCATTGGCATGGTCTAAATAGGTCAATTTTTAAACAACAAATAGGAATGGAACTATTCCTCATATATTACTAGTGTGAACGATCCAGGCCATTCAATCTTTCAATAAAAACCCCTGAAATGTAGTGTTCTACCATTTTAGTTCCTGGGCCTGAAATTTTGACCAGTGTTAATCACAATCATTCTACCTGGAAAAAAAAATTGATTAAGCTGTAAGTAAAACTCTCTTAATAAAAAAACTTTCTGGAAAGATTATACAAGACAGAATAATGCTGATCTGAAGTGAAGTGATGAATGAGATGGTGTGTGATAGACATGGAAACGAGAAAAGATGATTATAGCAGAATCATTGTCCTAGAATTGATGCGGTAAAATACAGATTAGATTAAATTTCTGTCTGAACCCTGTTTAATTGGGAAAAACAGACTGAAAGGAATTGATGGATGTAATTTTAGTAAACTGATAAGGTAATTACCCACAGGGCTGTGCTGTTCTGATAGACTTGCTGATAAGCAATATTCTTATTAAATTAAGCGTAAGAAAAGACTGTTTTGGGCTTCACATTTATAAAGAAACTGCTAATTATCATAAAATATGCTTTTACTGCACAAGTTTAGAATTGAATAACTTGGGTGCTAATTAGCCTATCTATATTCTCTGTTGATTTTAAGAAAGATATGTCATGCCTAAATTCTGGTTTATGATACATAGGGAAGTGTAATTGCTCTTTGGAAAAGTAACTATAAACTCCTCAGTATCATAATCCCACCTGTTTGTAGCCCTATCAACCCCATAGTAGTGGATAGTGTCTATATGGGCAGATTTCACTGAGGTTCTTTCTAGGAAATTGGCTTAAATGAAGGGAGAAAAGGGGTCCAGGAAAACAATTAGGTAGTGAGAAAGAGCTCCTTAAAATCTCAATTTTTAGTACAATTTGTGAAGGAGAGAGGTATGAAGCCAGGTCTTTGTCAAGGGACAAGCATTTGTTTAGCTGTGGGACCACTTCCTTTTCAGAGTTAACTGGCTTAGAGCAAAAAAGGAGTGGAGAAGAAAAGCTTCCTAGTCTCAAAAGGAATCCAAGAAGCTCTTTATTGTTTTTAATCTTTTTGACTTTACAGAAGGGAGAGGTTACAGGTACCATCTGAAGGATATAAATACTGTCATACTTTTTGCCACTGCTCAATTCTTGTTTCAATCAGTTGTTTACTGATTTATTAACAACGTGTAATTATAAAGTAATCTGACACATTCAAGGTCAATATCAGCTATAAAACAGAACCAAAACTCTTTATAGATACTTATAAAATTTCTGTAAATTTCTAAACATGCTTCTTTAATCCTCAGAAATATTAATTTTCCGAAGTCCTAATGCCATTGTCACAGAATCTGTGGATCACAAGCTCACCCACATTTTTGAACAGGCAGGTACCTCCATTTCACCTCCCCTTCTGGGAGAGGTACAGATGCTGCAGTTCAATCTGCATCCTTGTAACCCTCCACAACCTGCTGACCACACAGTGGTGAGATAACCCTCTACAAGGTCTACTTGAGGTGGGAGGCACTATCAACCCACACAGTGGTGCAGGCTGCACCTCTGGCAGTGAAGCTGCTTTATCAGGTCTAGGCAAAGTTCACAACAGTGGTGAGATGACTTCTAGCTGTGTCAAACCCACTCTGAATGGCAGCCCTGTTACCAAGGTCTTTCCCTCAATTCCTGTTAAAACTTCACCCTTCTCTTCAAGCCCATTAGTTTTCCTTAAAAGTCTTCTGATATTCCCTTGGTTATAGTGTTTAATCTTGGCTGATGGTAGTCTCATGCGAACTTTGTTAAATGCCTCACACTGTTATCAGGCTTTTGGCAAATTCTTAGTAACAATTTTGCATGGACCATTTATATAAGCTCTTCACACTTCCGTATCATATCAGCTGTTACTATCCAGATGATATCACCAAGAGGGACCTTGTGAATTCCCCATACTTATATTCCAAAGTCTTGCATGAAATTAGATGGTGACCTAATTTATACAAGTTGTCCTATTTATTGGTAGGAGATTATAGTTAAAAGTAATATGTCAGACCAAATAATACATTCGGGAAAATCAGATGTTTTAGAAATATTATTCTGCTTGTTTTTTTCCTCATTTCCTTGGTTCTGCTACCTATAAATACTCTTTTTCCGTGACTTGTATGCAAGGCCCACAGAGCATACCAAACTGTTTAGTTTAAATCCAAGACACAGATAAAGGGATATTTTGGAAAGTGATTTTTTTTCAAGTTCAGGGCAGGTGTGGGATTCATCAGAATTGATGCCTATTGTGCGCAGCTGAAAGGTTTAATCTTCAAAAAGGTATAATGGTCAGCCTGTTTTGCCTCAGAGGCCTAAGAAAAAGCAGTGCTGCAATATACTTAAACTGAAGTAGAATTAGAAGTAGACAGGCTAACAAAATTGAGATTTTTTTCCAAAAGCTTAGGCAGCTTCATTGAGAATTCACTTTTATACATGTAAAGTCAGCTGATGGAAAGAAGTCACATTTAAGCCTTTCCATGTGCTACCGGGTTCTTGCAATTTAATCTTCCCTTAAATAATGCATGATTATTCTATAAAAATTTACGTCTAACATCTGGAGTGCACATGAAGAACCAAGGAATATAATCTTAAATATTTCTCTTGTGCTGTTGGGGTTTTTCAATGAATATCACTAAGAGTAGTCAAGAAATTCATTTTCAGATAAGGGTAGACATGTGGATGTTACAGATTTTTTTGTTTCCATTGCTCTTGAAAATGGTAATGCTGATTTCTTAGGTGAAAAGCTTTCAATGTTTCAGTAATTCTAAATGAATTTTAGTTTTGGTGATAAGATTAAATATGACCATGAAGAAGGTAATAATAATAAGGTCAGTTGGTCTCTGATTCAACATCAATGATGGACAACCTGTGGAGGGGCAAATGTAGGATGAATTTCGTTAAGGTTCGGGTGATGCTATTTGTTCGTTCTTTTCCACTATCATGAGCAAAGATGGTGATTTATATTGGCTCAGCCTGCACCTACCTGAATAATGGCTGTGTTCCCCGACCTCTATGCAGCAGCAAATTGTCATAGTCCAAAAACTGTGAATTGCAGCTGCTCCAGAATCTATGCAAAATCTAAATACAAGAATTTCTTCAATCAAAAAACTACTGGTCTGAACTAGGAAATGTTTGATTAATTCATGTTGAATGACAACCGAGTTCAGTTGTAATTTTTTGATAGTACCTTTCAAAATCTGAAGCTATGCAATTACACCATTTAGAAAAACAGTGTATGGAATTCTTGGTTATGGTTCACTGCGGTTCATGTACTGTTTGCTGTTCCAGGTGATATAGTATAAATCCTGATCCTGACTCCATGGCTTTGGGGCTTCTGTGGCAGATGAGTCTAGTGTAATTATTAGCACAAGAGAGAAAGTTGATTTGCTTTATCAACACCTTGTCTTACAATCAGAATCTAATTCACTACAAACAGCTGTAGAAAGTGAAGGGCAAACACAACTGAATCAAATGAATTACTTTTATTCACAAAGAGATCTCATTGATATATTCTTGGATAGATTAAACCACTCTTGAGAGTTGTTTTCTGAAGCCAGTTTCAGTATTGCAAAATACTTAAATTTTCTAATTATATTAGAGAACCAGAGTAGAATTTATGTATAATTTGTCAGTGTGGTAATGGCTATGAAAGTTTTTAATGTATCTTAGCAAATAAGTTATTAATTCTGTTTTTTTTTTCTTTTTTGGTTTTTTTAAGTACTATTAGATTGGATAGGGAACTTCCTGTGAAATGGCTGTCAACATTCAGAAAACCAGAAATTCTTTAGATATTATCCACGAATTAATAATTATTTTAAAAAAGCTTCAAATAACTTCCTTAGTTAGAAGTACTGTGTAAATCTCATTGTTGTTGAAAAGAGTTAGGCTGTGCTTCCAGGTGCATCAGCTGTATTATCCTTGCCTATGTAGTATTTTATGTCATCCAAAAATGCTGCTTGTAGACATATTAGAGATTTAAATCATAGTGTACTAACACTGTAAAGAATAGACTTACTCTGTGTCCTCAGCAATAAATTACTTTAACATCCCTATGTGTTTTGAGAGTAGAATTTCGAGGGATAATGAAAATGTATTAAAAACTCTGAAATTACATGGATAGTCCAGTTTCAAAAGGAAAATAATCACCTTCAAATGGTTAAAAAATCTTAATGGCCATACTCATTGGGATCAAACTATAAGGTAGATAATATCATCTGTGACTGGCTTTCTGTTGGACTTCTGTGTTATATCCCAGAAGTCTTGTCATTCTGCCACATTTTTGGCAATATAATCTGGATCAGGGATGAGAAAGAAGCAAGAGTATGGGATACTAGAACAGCATGGGTCTTGTTCAGAGGTTCATAGCAAAAGTAACCCTATTTACTCCACATACTTACTCTGGGATCTACACCTGCTCTCCTCCCTCCTGTCACTGCTAACTAATACTTTCTGTTTTCATCCCTATGTTTCTCTGCAAAATTATTCAGTGAAAGCAAAGTCTTGCAACTCATTAGGTCTTACTATATAAATTAGCCAAACTCTCGTGAATAGATACTGAGGTAGCTAGTTACACATACGTAGGCTTTCTCTCTCTTGCTGATAACACACTGATATTTTTGTTGCTGCTCAGTAGTGCTTACCCTAAGTCAAGGGCTTTCCGATTTCCCATGCTCTGCCAGCCAGCAGGTGCACAAGAAGCTGGGAAGGAGCTCAGCAAGAACAGCTGTCCCTAATGGGGACATTCCATACCATAGAATGTCATGCCCAGTAAATAAACTGGGGGGAACTGGCCAAATCCTACCAATTACTGTCGGGGGACAGGCTGGGCATTATTCAGTGGGTGCTGAGCAGTTGTACTGGGCATCTCTTGTTTCTCTTGGATTTTAGTACTCTCTTTTACATTTAAATATTATTGTTTTACTTTCTTTCAGTTATTATAATGTTCTTACCACAATCCATGAATTTACCTTTTCATGATTCTCCTCCTTATCCCACCAGAGAGTGTGTGAGTGAGAGGTTGAAGGGTATTTAATTGCAAGCTGATTTAAGCCATGACATGACCATGTAGAAAATAAGCCTGAAAGCATGGCTGGAAGTATAGCCAAAAGGCATTCTATAAAGTCCATGAAGCTGTGTGTGTCTGTTTGGTGATGTAGCGTACAGGGAGACACTTCAGAGCAGCCTGCCACATGGACAGGAGGCATGCTTTGATCCCAGCTGCTTGGAGGACTGCTCACTAGAAGCAATACAGGCATGACCAGTAAGAGTTGGCACTGCTCTACTCTGTAGCAAAAGTCATTTCTTCCCTATGGGCTAAGTTTCCCTCCCCCATCTTTTCACATTACTTTGAAGAACTTTAGACTTCTGCAAATGTTTAAAAACTTTATCTAAAGACATTATGGGAAGTGTTTTAAAACAACATACAGGCCAAAATGGCGATGTTTCTCTAGACCCATGAACACCTCTAGAAATGTGGCCCTTGGCACTGTTGAAAGTTGGCCACTTTTCTGCACATACATGTATGTATGTACCTATGTATTGCATAATAATCTCTAACCGAAAAAAGTAGTTTCCTGAACTAACGTAGCATATCTGAGCATTGTTCCAATGAAACTATTGACTAGGTGCTATTCTGGGTAAAGGTATGGAGAACTAATAGCTTCAGGCAGGCAGTACCAAATGGGCAAAGCTCCTCAGCCTGGGGAGATGCTTTTTCCACACTTTAATGGGGAATGAAGGAGTAAAAGCAGCATCTGTCCCCATATTTTCTTTGGAAAGAAAATACCAAGCAAAGAGAAAATATAGCTCAACTAAATAAATTTTAGGTTTAGTTTCTCATATGCATAATAGTGTTCAAATTTTATACCTTGCACTAGATTTTGTTTCAAAGTAAAAAGACAAACGAATACATCAGCAATTATGCTAAAGTCACTTTTAAAGAAAGTTGAAGTTAATTTGGAAATTCTTAGGACACTTGAATATATGTATTTTAAAAATTGGTTTTGAAATGCACCTTCATAAACTGAGGGGTCTGCATCTGCAAGATCTTTCTCATTATTGTTCATGCATGCCTTGTTGCTGCTCTTGGGACTCTTTCCCTGGGCAAGAGAAGCTAGAAAGAAACCTTGGTAGTAAAACAGGTAACAAAAAATATTTTGTCAGTGTTCAACATTTCAAGAAGTTAATTTCCATACATGTTAGAGAATGGTGTAGCTTTAGACTGCAGAAGTGTTGGGAATGCTCAGCCCTGGGTTGTACAGTAAACTAAAGTAACACCCCCTTCTCTTGCATGCTGTCTAGTTCTTTAAATGTAAGAGATCCATTCTAAATGGAATCATAGAATCATAGAATTTTTTGCGTTGAAACTGACCTTTAAAGATCATCTACTCCAACCCCCCTGCCATGGGAAAGGACACTTAAATATTCTTAATATTCTGAGTATTACTGAATATTTTCAGGATTGAAGTATCCATCACATCTCTGGGCAACTTGTGTCAGTGTTTTACCACCTTCATTGTAAATGCATTGAATTGCCTTTTAATGTAGACATAGGTAGGTACTTATCCCTCCATTTAATATGCCAAGTAGCATACTCAGTATCTGAATACATCTTACTGTTCCGTGTATTCATTCTCCTGTACAAAAATGTGTAGTGATTAAATAGGAAATCAGTAACAACTTAATATGGAAACATGTATATGTGTGTGTGTGTGTGTCTGTGTATCATTACAAATATAAACTTGTTTATCCAGAGTGATGTTAAAGTCTGTAATCTATTTAAGTAGGCTAGGTGAGGTTAGAGCTTTTTTAAAACTGATACAAAACAGCCTATGTCCAAATTCTTTTAAACTGCTGACATCTGAAACACAAAATTTGCTCTTAAACTGGAAATTAGCCTGGGCAAGGGTCTTTCCCAATTCCTGAGCTGTCCCTGGATGTTTTTTAGGACAGCAATAGGGGCCATTTAAAAACTTAGCATTAGAAATAACTAAATTTCTATGTCTAATCCCTGACGCTTTAATTTGCTGCTGTGCAGAAACCAAAGAAATGGTTGAGTTGCTTAACTTGAATGTACTCATAACTATGTGAGAAGCATGTGACCAGGTACTTTATGCTGTACAGTATCTCCAAATAGCATGCAATTCATCCTTTCCATTAGTTAACAATCAGCATTTCTGGTGCTAGAACACTCTTCCCTTTGATGTATGTGTGAGCACACATTAAAAAAAGAGTGAGGGAAGTCAGGAAATCTTTGCTGGCTGTTGTCCATGCCTTATTTTAGCTTGTTCAGCAGGAAATGGGATAAAATTTCTTCACTCCAACATAAGTCTTCCCATTAGAAATTAGGAGGAAGAAATGGGTAGGTAATGAAAAATTCTTGGTTTGAAATATTCAGAAATGAAGTCCAGTATGACATGTAATAGCATTAGGTGGTTACAGTTTTCTGGGACATATTGATTAACTAATGGCAATTAAAATAAAAAATTAGGATGCTGCAGACAGTCTGTAATATCTGAGGCAGAGACACTGTGATCCATCACTGATTTGTGAAATCCTGAGAAGGAGGGCATGATAACACTAGTAAATCCATACACAAGAAGAAGCTCTCATATGCTGGCACTGATTTTACCATTCTCTCTTTGTGGAAATTTATGCTGGAGAAAAGAAAATGTTTTACACAAGAAGACTGATTGTATGAACAAGGGGTTGAGTATCAGAAATATTTCTAGATTGTAAAGACTAGCAATTTTGAAATAATATTTCCATTTGTCTGAATTTTAGAAACAAGAAACAGCAACTATTTGTTGGTACCCTGGGAAGAGTGACAAATTTCATGGCAATTCACTTAATTCTGTAGAAGACAGCTGTATATTTGTGGCAGTAAAAGTTCCTGATTTCCTGGGCTACTTTGTTAATTTTGATTAGAAGACACATTCTCCCCATTTATTTTTTATTTCTGTGGCATTTATTTTGTACAATATGCAGAAGATACGTGGGATTTATACTATAACTATGTGAAGGCATTTCAGGGGTTGCCTTAAGAGGTCAATAGGCAATAAACTGAAATAGGGGTGACTGACCTTCCTGACCTTGCACTACTCATTACAAACTTCCTCTGCTGGAGAGCTCTCAGATTCATGTCATGTCTTGGACCAATGAGGAAAAATTGAGTTATCAGGGTGGTTCACAGGAAGGAGGTGCTAGAATGTACTAGAATAGAACAAGTCAAGAATGGCCTTTGCAGGATTTACTTATTCATTTCCCCTGAAGCTGGGCATCTCTATTGCCTGTTCCTAGTATGGCCTCACTGCTACCGTGCCCATAGCCTCCATATAGGAGCATCAGTACTTGAGAATAAAGTGAGAGCCAAAGATTCTCTGCAATATAAGAAAAAGTCCTTATTTCATACCTGAAACATCAGGTCAAATTCCAGTACTTTTCTGTATTTATCCTGTTCAGAACTTTACACAATAATGTATATTACACAAAGCAAATTTAAAGTTACCAACTACTCTAAATTCTGATTTTTAAGGCTTATCATATAGTGAACAACTTCATCCATTGACTTTGTGAAATAAAATCTTCTAACTCAGGATCAGAAGCTGATCCTTGTAGGGAATGTGAATGCAGGAAAAGCCTTGATTTTTATACTCCTTTTACCTATGGAAAGGTAGTGACATTATTTGTGATGTGAAAAAGCTACCCCTATATTTCTGCTGCCAAAATGCTCTTGGAACCACAGCCTAAGAGAAGACTAGCAGCCTTCTTTAGCTAACCTGTATGTAAAAGCCACATAACTTGCTGTGGCCATGTCACAACTCCTCTGGAAATAATTCTTAAAGATACAGAAAATAATTTTAAATATGGTTTGCATAAGAAATTTTTATTGCCTCTTATATTTAAGATCTTTACCAGGAAACTAGACCATTTGTGTTTATATCCCCTAAAAAAGCGATCCTGTCTTCATTATCCAAGTCACCAGTCCACAGACAAAAGGTAGAAACAAGAAACAAATTACCACATTGACACCCAGATCTTTCCTATTTTGTCTTGACAGCATTTCATTTATATGATGGTGTATTTTCCCCTTGCAGCTATTGCCTCCTGTTACTCTTTAAGGTAATTGAAGCTGTGCCCAAAAGACCTTAGAGGCTTGTATCTTCTCCTCACATTAGTGACACTTCAGTGATAAACTTGAACTTAAAGTTACTGAGGCGTAACTGAGGGTTCATTTGATAGCTAGTGGTTTTCAGCAGCACTGCAGGGCTTCAGGGGCTCAGCGTGAGCGAGATTGTTAATGTCCTGTGAGGGAAAACAATAACACATTTCATTAATGCGTTCATGTGTGAAGCATCCATTAGTGCACTGGAGGTATTAATGACGTTATGCTTTAAACTGACATGTGGGGCATGACAGGAATTGCAAGGTCTGATGAGAACAGATGACAAGATAAGCAAATATTTGAATGGCTTCATTTGCCTGCAGGTCAAACTATGGTGCAGGGGAACTGAGAAACCTAAAACCTGGGAAAGATTAGTGTTTTCCTAGCATGGACTGAACCACAGGAGAACTTAAGAAAGATTGTTTACTAAGTAAATAGAGAGGTTAGTAAGGACAAATATGTAAAAGGTACAAGCTTAATTATTCCTGAGCCTCAGTTAGTAATTCTAGTTTAATGCGAGTTAAATTGTTAAAGCCATAGAACAATTCAAGGTATAGATATACAGACAAACATTTTCATTTTATGAATATTCTTTTAATTTTCAGTAATTCCCCTCTTTCTGCCTGCTGTGAAGGTTTAAAATTTATAGCCAAATAAGCTGCTGACTAAATCAACAGGATCACTGCACTTTGTGCCAGAACTGAGTTTTGCCATGGGATTTTACTAAACTAGGTTCTCTGCAGGTAAGCAGAAGTTCTTAGAGTTGATAAGATTGTTTTTCTTCTCGGATTGTCATGCATGTTGTTTATTTGTCAGGTTTGAACTAGTTGTAAATTAGCAGATAAAGGCCTGTTCCCCTGTTTTGGACCAGTGTTGGATTGCTACAGGCGGCTCACAGTGTGATGGATTTGACAGCTGCAACTCAGCCGTTAGATGACAGTAGTGCACATCTCAATGCCATCCAGCATAATTTAACATGAATGATCTGACATGCTTGGCAGATCCTTGAGGAAGGGGGAGGAAAAGGCCACTCCTTTGCTATCTCTGATTCAAAATTATTTCATACAGACAGACTTTTCAGAAGCAGTAACATTCACTAGGTGGCTAATGCAATAAGATTGAGCATTACGGCTTTTGTGTACGTGCTGCTGTGCAAAACCGAAGCAAACGACTTTTGCATTGTCAGTACTCTAGGATTCAAATAGAAAAACCTGCACATTTTGCCATAATATCTTCAACCCACCTGCATCAAACTAACCTCTGATTTTCATCTTTTAGTATAATATGGTGATTTCCTGTCCAGGCCTTTGTGCTTGGACATTAATCAATCTTGTAATAAGTAAAAACACTGACAAAATATCTCTGACAATTTTTCACACTGAAATTCTAGGAAGTTTGCTCTGAAGTTTCCATTACAACTGTTGTCAAAAATGTTACTCATTTGAGCTGAAATATTCCATCAAGGTACAATTTTGGGAGAGAAGATGAAACCAAAACACTTCAATCAGCTGGAGTCTTCAGGTAGGAAATCATACTTTTTGACTGTATAGTTGGCAACATGTAAAGATGTTGTCAAAGACAGTGTGTGTTTTCCTTTTTAATAAGCTGCAGATTTATGTGTACAGGTTGCTCGCTTCTATGCTTGTCTTCATAACAAGCTGTCTAAGAGAGAGCATGCTGATGCTCTGCACATAAACTTTCTCCAACTAACTAGTCAAATTTGAACACTGTTCTGTTTTTTGGCTATCCATCCTTCAAATTAATTCTACAGTATATCTTCTCCTCAAAGTGCATATTCCTTACACCAGAAGGAATGGGAAATGGCTGACTGGTATTGTAGACAGTGAAGGGAGTCAGTGCTGGGTTGCAGTGAGCTGATATTTGTCTATTCTTATTCAGGTACTCTCATAACAGGACAGGTGAGTGGGAGCTGTGTGAGAATGACCCCATGGATTGATCCCTGCTAACCTGGTTTTCAGCATTCTAAGGGATGCATCAATTCAGGCTTTGTGTTCTTTCTGCCCTTACTTTTTCTTTTCTTCTAACTTTTGACTCTAAAAATCAAAATTTTTCTTTATAAGACAGACAGTACTGTTTAGAAATTGTCAATTAAGAGAATGAAAAAAGTCTTAATGTATCTTCTTCTCGGGTTCCTCTGCATGCCATGGCCTAAACTTACTATGCAGTCTACTTTAAAAGGAATTCCAGTATGGTCTAAAAATGGAAATGGTTTTGATAAACAGTTGAACTTTTGAATGCTTATCTGAACTGACCCTCCAAGTCTTTACTGACTTTTCTGTTTCCAATACAGAACTAGTGTCTGTGATGTTGTTGATGATGAGGGATGTTGTATGATGTTGATGCTGAACTTTAAATGGTGAAGGCAAGAGCCTAGCATAAAAGGAGGCCTTTGAGCATGAATTACGCCATGGAAACAAAGTGACACTATAGTATTTTTTATAGAAAATTTGACCTTTTTGATGAGGACATGTCTAGAGATAAATAACAAAATGCCAGGTCTGTTCTTTGCCTTACATATTGAAAATGACTGACCAATATTTCCTCCTGTAGCATGTCTTATCTAACAGAAGATAAAGTAGCAACAGTTAAAGAATCTGAGGAGACATAAGCCTATGAGAAAAGTAAGTTGGAGTTATTACAGACATGCAGACTGTGCTCTACACTTTGTGCACACAGGGACCTGACTTACAGAATACAAACATGAGAGATTTTTCTGCATAACTGCAATAAGACTCTTGCATGTGTGCCCAGTGTCTAATGTCAGATCAATGAGTCCACCCTCAGGAATACAAGTTTGTGTTTCAAGACAATAATGGTGTAAAATTTATCCTTTTTATGAGGGGATATCTATGTTGCATTTCATGGATCTCTTACTATTACTGGTGCTTCTCTGCATAAAATATTCTTTTGGCTGTGAAATCTGATTTTGGAGAAATATCTACACGGTCAAAAGTGGTAATGTCAGAATGAAAAATTTGAGACTTGGCACTCTGTGAGAAATTAGATAATAGTAGGAGTTTCCTGCTTAATAGTTTCTATTTTTGTTTTCTTAGCTGTCTTCATAAACATTCATCAAGTTATTAGACTGTAAGAGTATATGACATATACTTTCTATTCTTTGCTTTTATAATTTATCTAGTCAAACTTAAATCCTCCCAGAATAGGTCTCAATTTTTTTTCATTATAAATATCTGTGGTTTCTTGAAGTGAGAGGTGTGTGTCACTCTGGTTATTTGAAACCGAAGGTGCTAAACATGACCAACCATTCAGCTGGGTCCCTCATGTCACTTGCTCTTCTTGATAGAATACTTAAGGCAACAGTTAAGAATCATAAGGATATATTCTCACACAAACCTTAAACTTGTTACAAACTGAGAATTTCCAGCTTGCACCAAACTCCTGGCAAATGCTTTTTTTGTCTTCACTATTTGTTTTAAAATAGAAGCTTTCACCTATAAAAAGAAAGCCAGACTGACAGCTCAGTGTTTATCTTTGCAGAGATAGTTCTCAAAAACTGTGTGGCTTTTGAAATGCAAGGTTTAAAAAGGTTAGAAACATTTTAAAGGCTTGTAGAGTAATCCTGTCCCATTATTTAAATAAATCTTATCGCTTGTTTTGGTTCCAAGACTTCCTCACAGATTTATTTAATGTTTCTACTCCATAGCAGGCAGCTCTCTACCTCTCTAGATCAGTGCCTGAGGTCCACAAAGGAGAATTCAGAGCAAATGAGGCTGTTTGAGATATTGTATTGAGAAGAAGTGGATACCAGACAACTGTGAGCCTGGCTGATCGTGACAGGAGAATGTACTTGTCCTTCCTACAGTGATTTTACTATATGTCAAGTCCATTCTCCAAAACATCTTGTGAAATTGTGACTATGTATTGTAAAAAAATTCATTTGGGATACAAGGCACAATGAGACTGCAAATAAACTGTAACTCCAAACACTGGGCTTATCCACATAGTAGTTTTTATTGACTTTTTCTTCACTGTTCGTATTTGAGTGCCACCTTTATTAGAACAGGCAGGTTTGTGTTGTCTTCTTTGATTGTTAGTATTCATAACCTGCTGCAGGCATTGTCTTGGGGAACTCTTGGAAACTGCTAAAAAGTACTGGAAAGAATCTGACTTGAGTAGCAGGCAATCTGCAGTGTGAATTTCTTCCAAACAGTTGAGCACCAGGCATCATGCCATTTTAATATCTGATGCAAACTTTTATACAAATAAGTGCTAACTTACAATTAGTAACTAAAGAGATCTTTTACCAATTTGGCTCTTTTGTATTTTGCTGATTTTTATCCACAAAATATAGTCTGTCTCTGCTAGCAAATGATTCAAGCAAAGTGATCTTTCCTTTTGCTGTATTGGTACCTTCTGATCAATTGGCTTTGAAAGTCTTAGAATAAATGAAAACAGAATTAATATAGAGTTTTGGTGGGTTTTGTTGTTGTTGTTTTTTATTTTTTGTTTGTTTTTTTGGGTTTTGTTGTTGTTTGTTTTTGGTTTTTTTTTGATATTGCTATACTAGGCCTTTAGAATACTTTATATTTCTACACATATCTGAGCACATAAAAAAAATAATCAAGTGCCTATAACTACACAAGACTGAAGTGACTTGTCTGTATCCTAAAACAGTTAGGTCAAAGATTAATTAAGAAACTCAAGCTGAAACTCATGCTGAAGTAACCAATGTTCTTAAAAAAATCAGATCAGCATGATTCTTCCTGCTACAGTGAAGTGCTTGAGTAGATGGAATGGTAGAAATGATATATGTATGAGATGGAACTACAAATACTTTTTCTACACTACAAGCAGCATTTCTCTGAGATTGGTATTTCAACGACTTCATCAGAAAATGTATAAATGGTACATAAGGATCAAATCTGGCTTTAGGACCTTGCTCTGTCACAGATTTTGAAAAATAAGCACAAGAGAAAGGAGAAGAATGGGGTGGTTAAGCAGACTGACAGTTTTTGTCTGAGCTAGTTTAGTGAGAGAAAGTGTCTGAAATTTAGTCCAAGAAGGGAACGAAGACGCCAACTTTAAAACTGGTGAAAGGAGAAACATCTGATGAAGAAGGCAATAGGTCAGACAAGCTAGCAAACAAATAACTGTTTATCAGACAGCACTTAAGGATTTGCAGTTTTAAAAAAAATTGCTGGATTTTCCTGTTGTACTACATACTGTGTCTTTCACACAAATTGTCTGACAATAATGGCAGTGTTTCTGAATATTTTTCTCAGATAGCTCCTAGGAAAAACTTGTAGTTTTGAAGTCTCTGGAATGATATAATTTCTTTGCTTACCCTGCTATGTCATTGTATATTCTTACTGACAAACATAATGATAAATCAGTAATTTGTGGCATATTTCATTTAGACACTAATTGCCGTTCTAGCTCATTATTGGTATTAATGATCCAGCAACTCTAACTGTTAAGGGATGAACAAGGCTGAAATCATGGTCCATAAGCTTGCTACTCTTTTAATAGATTTGAATGAGAATTAGAATATGTATGCAAATTGGTGGCTAAAAGGGATGGGAGCCTTTCAGCCATATTAAATCAATACATTTTATTGAAAATCAGTGTTAATTTGGATGGGTGTTTTGAGTAGGAGCTGAGCAGTATCCTCGGTGTGGGGATCAGGTGTCAATCTCAGTGCTGGCAGAAAGGAGAGAGCTTTGAAAAGATCCTGTGTGGTTACATTAGTGCTTCTTTCTCAAAGAGTTCCTATGATGCCTAGCATAGCATTGAGAGAAAAAAAATAAAAAGGAAAAAGCTCCTTACATATCAGTAGCAATCCATACCATGAAGGAACCATGACATTTTTTCAGGAATGTTACAAAATTACTGTGGTGTCCTTCTAAACTTTTGATCCCCTGGATCCAGGGGAGGGGGAAGAACATGAATTTCTGGACATGCTTGTGTCTCTGTACAAATAGTGTTGACATTTTTGATAGTACATATTTTTAAATTATTATTATTTTATGTACCTACATCTGTCAAAAGCTAAAGGAAATACAATCTCTGTCAATGCAAAAGGAAACCGGAAGGGTTTCATCAAAAGGACAACATCCAACACAACTCTTTGGAAAGAAGCTGACTTTATTTAAAATTAGTTGAGATACTCCTGAGATCTTTGTTCAAATACAAATATATTGATTAGTAGCTAGGAAATATAATATTTGAGGACACTACTGAACTGAAATTGTTAATTAGCTAAGCCAAAGAATTTGTTTGCAGGTCAGTTCCTAATTGGTGGACATGTTCAGAATTGCCCTTATCAACCATGAGGAAAATAATTGTTTATGTACTTTTAAAGTATAAAATAGATCAGCTAACATGACTTAATTCCAGCATCCAATAAGTTTCCCAATAAATCTAAGTTCATATTGCAAAATATGGATCAGGATTCCAATTTGAAATTGCTCCATATTTAAAAGTGGTTACCACATATTCATTGAGTCAAATTTAGTAATCTCTGAACAAAACCAGAAAAAAAGATGGAATATCACTCAGATGTTTTGAAATCTTATCTTATCCTTCCTCTGAATCTCCTATATCTCAATGCTTAAATTTCACGTTACATAGACAGGATAACAATGATTTAGTGAACCTGTCATTTGTCAACCTGGGAACTTCCCTAGGCCCTCAGTTCCATTCTTTCTGTTAGATAAGTTTGTTTCTTGGAAGTAGTAATAATGTTAGCTGAGAAGATAGCAACTGTCTTAAAGTGTTGTAAGTACATGTACTTTTTGCCAACATGACTCGTTGCATGTACAGCTCTCAGGAAGAAGGACTTCAAAATCAAATTAAAAGTTAAAAATCACTGATATTTCAGCAAACTTTCTATTATTAATATATTAATTATATTGTAAACCACATTTTATTCTTCTTAGTATGTATTGCATATTATTTTCTCAAGCATTGATTGGAGGGAAATGAAATGCAAAACATTGGTATTTCATATAATAAATTTTCTTGTCAACTTCAATGATAAATTCTATTTTGAAGTTTGAATCAGCTTGAACTGGAAACACTATGACATTTTCTTGCATGAGATTTCTTTTTAATCATCTCTACTGTAGCCTGGTAAGTGTGCTAGGAAATTTGGTAAGTCTCGTCATTATCTCATTTGACGATAACCTGTAGAGAAGCAGAACATGTGATTTCATTCAGATAGTGACAGTGATCTTCCTGAAAATGGCTTCCTGAAAAGCTTTTCAGAAGTCTTTTGGATGGGCTAAAAAGGGAAATCTTAGACTTGTGGGGGTCTTTTTATGTCATCATCTTCATTCTGGTTGGTGTTTATTCTAAAACACATACTCCACTAAACCTTAACTCTAGAAACGTGGTGATATTTGCGATGTAGAGAAACACAACTCCCTTGCCATGTCTGATATTAAAGATTGACTCATCTCTTTTCCGATGATTGTGTGCAATGTTCCAGTAAAGTCAAGGGTAAAAAACAACTTCGCATTGAAAAGATTTGAAACTGATGCTGTTCAGATCTGCCACAACTTAACTTCTTGGGGAAAACACGCCCATAAAAACAGGTTGTAAGAAATGACTAAGCATTGAAACCTGAAAGATTCTGTAGGGACTTTATTTTAACCAGTAACTTTCATAAATGGTTTTGTACAGTGAGACATTTGAAATTTCATTGAAAGCATCAATGATTTAATGCTGTTGAGGTTTATAATGAAACTGAAATCATCTATATAAAAGGTAAGAGACTGATAAAAGTTGTGAAACCCTGATACAATTTTAAATTTATATTTAGTTCCATCTAGATACAAGTTTAATTTTCTCTCTTTTTCAATTGGAAATGGGGGAGGAAGGGCAGATCTTTTGTGTTGGGTAACCATTTATGGTGGAAATATTGTCGTTTGGCTACAAGAAACAGATGAATGCAGCCTTTCCAGCTTCAGTCATTAGGCACTAAAACGTGTGCAGACTCATATAGTCTTTTAAGAGAAGGACCTGAACCTATTCTCCTCTGTCTCTGTTTTGCAAGGTCCCAGGAGATCCCTGGCCACCTGGAACTCTACAAACAAATTGAGCATTGCTTTTGATTTGAACCTACGTGAGGACTGAAATCTTGAAAATAATTAAAGCTCAAAGTAACAATGGTAGAGGTAGGCAGTGCAGCCATACAATGGACAAGGACCTTTCTCTGACAGATAGAAGATTAATTTGCATGACTAATGCATGCAGACAGTAGTACTGACCCTTTTCTGTCCTGCCTTGTTCAAATGAGCTATGTAGGCTGCCTGTAGAAACTATGCAGAACACTATTTGGGATATGTCTCTATATCCCAATATAGTGGAAAGTAATTTGCAAGAATTCTTTATTTCAGATTGCTGCCTTTCAATGGCAATTTTTTATCTGCTAATTATTAAGAGAATACCTGTAGCAGTGCACTTGGCAGAAGCTGCTGCTTTTGAGCTTCAGGTTTTGGTGGGAAGAAAGCCAAGGCAAAGCCCTCGGCCCTCTTCTGCCAATATCTGAACTCTCTGCCTGAGCTGTGGTAAAATCCCATACTGCCCTTGTGTTACCTGTGCCCATATCTCAGATCCCATATATGGTTATGTCCTGGAAAGCTCTTCCCCACTGGTCACTTTGAACTATGCCATTCCCCATTGAGTGTTTCCTGATCCCATCTCCCTTTAAAAGAGCCCTGCAGGGCTTCTTCCTGGCTCTTTCTTCTGGGTTACTCAGCCATCTGGATAACTCTGGACTCCCACAAAGCAACACTGGACTCACAACAAACTGATATCCCAAGGAAGAGCCCTCTGTCTACCCTTTTATTCTCGCCGGTGCTAGTACACTACGCCTAGGGAAACTCATCCTAGAAGATCCAGCAGAAACAGGTTATCTGCAGTAGCTAGAACTCTGTCCATTGGGAGAGTTATACAGCTCATCCCGGCAGGGATCACACACGCATAAAAGCGCTGTCACTACTTTGAGAGCATTCCCTTAGCGCTTTAAATACCTACATATTTAACTTGTTATTATACTGCCGTGGTTCCCAGTTTTAACCTATATGGTCCTAAAATAAACTTTACATTTTACAGAAACTAATAGATCAGGGTAGTAGTGGGATGCGTGTTCTCCTGCAAAGAATTCATAGATCATCTGCAAAATGTCCATTTCACATTCAGTAGCAAACTGCTATAGAACATTGAACTTTTGAATCCAAATGGTGTTCATGGTGCTTCACTTTGTGTTTACAGACTCTTCCTGGTGGAGGTTGCTTCTACTTTATTACTGTAATAAACAGTGCTATAACAAGGTATGCAGTGATCAAATGTCTGAAGTGAAGGTTGGGACAAGCGATTCTGGTAAAGTGTTAGCAGTTTCCAAATCTAGATTTTTTCTTTTTTTTCTGAGGGTGAGAGAACAGAGGAGGAAAAGGATGGAGCTGTAAGACTTCCATTTATCTTGCTTTTCTGTGTAAGTTAGAGTTCTTGAAGAGTTCAGGTGTAATCACAGCCTTCTGTTGCAACAGGAAGCACCATCTGCTGAGGCATTCTGTAAGCAATATAACGTCTCTCCAGAGACAGTTTAGTATTCAATTCACAGAGAAGGATGGCAGGAACTTGTAAACAAAAGAAGACAACTGAAGCAGTGAAGAATGAGCTGTGCTCTGAAGATTCAATATGTTTCTTTATTGCTGAAAAATCCTGTATTGCTAGAAAAGCCTGGCAGAGCTCTCTGATGTATTAATTGTGTTGGTTTTTTTTTTTTTCACTCTACCTTGTTATTTGAAAGCCAAAAAGTAAGGTCAAAATATTGCTTGTTATTTTTTTGGGCTTTTTCCACTGAAAACTTCAAGTTTGTGTGAGTCTGACCCAAATTATGTAGCAAATAGGTATTGTTTAGGGAAAGGGAGAGAAAGCTTCAATTGCAGCTCAATAGTAATTACATAGGTAGAGTATACATATAAAAGAATTGGTATTCATTGTCAATGAATATAAAGTTATGAAGTCACTTGGAATGAACAATAGCTCTACTAGTTGACAAATGTCTAGTACAAACACCTTTTATATCCTATAAGATATTTTAAAGTAGACCAGGAGTGCAGTTGTGGTAGTGGAGAGATGGATTGAATGGTTCCTGTTTTGAATTAAATTGTAGAATCAGAATTATAAACAACATATCCTTAAGAGTATCATGAAGTATAGCCCTTATTGGTCTTATGTTTAAATGAAATGAATGACAAAGATAAAGTACTGCAATTTAAAGACTTGACAATAGAGAGTTCACAGGTTCTTCAGAATGACTAAGTTGGTCTGGGACCCATTCTATCAAACATTTTAAAATAAAATCTTTCTTAGTCACTGTGTCATATAAGGCAGATATTCAGCACTCATGAAGTGTGAGCAGCTCCCATGACATGGCAGGTCCCCAAAATCTTATCCATAAGAAAAACAGAGTTGAGACAATTGTCTGTCTGTGGTGAAACAGACACATGTGAACTGTATGATTTTTGTGTGTTTTTCTACCTTAAATATACAGAATACATTAGACTAGTATCATGAGAGCTGGAGGGAAGAGAAAGACAAATAAAAGGATTATCTTTGTTAATTGATTTCCATTTCATGATATTTATGTTGTATTAGGTGAGGCAACATTTTCATAGTTCAGCATAGTTCTGGTGCAAACTGTTGGACGTTAAGGAGTCCAACATATGCTTTCTTGACTTTGGAGATAATATTGAAGCTGATTTGTCACTGAAACAAGTGTTAGTCTAAGTAGGATAAGTTATATGCGATATAGGTGGCTTTCAACTAAATTGAATATTTTAATTATGACATAAACCAAATGGCTGTTGGCATGAACTTTTAAAAAATCACAGCCTTATTTTCAAATGGTGCAATTTGCCATGAGTGCTGGAAGGTCCAAGAGAGTTATATGTTGGATGAAATTCTCTCATAAGGTATTTATCTTTTGTTAAACCTAAAAGAGAAGAGGTACCTAGATTTTGGCCACTGTGCTAAGATTCAGAACATTTCATTGTTTGTATTTTATAATCTATAGAGCTCTCAGGACTGCAAAAAGTCTCGCTGATGCAAAGTGGACTTTGTGTCCTCACATACAAAATGATAACAGTAGTGACTTTTACTAAAAGGTGTTTGAGACAGAAACAAGGAGATGGAAATAGTAAGTTCTAGCTAGTGGCAGAAATCAGAACTCTCTGTTGAGGCACAGAAGTACAGATTAAAAAGCATGATGTGATGGACACGATTTTCTGATTCAAATAAGTCCTATAAAAAATGAGAAGAAAGTAAAGCATTTAACTCTAGCTCCTCTTCCTTCAGATCTACTGTGTTAATTCAGTCATTAGTAGGCTTCAAGACTGAGGCTGGTAGATCAGGCAAATCATCTTTTAAGAAAAAATGCTTTAGAGTGTAATAAACATCCTGAGGAAACTGGAGAATCACATTTGAAGAGTAGAGCTTTTTGTGCTCAAATCCTAGAAGAACAGGACCTATGAAATCAAATCAAAGTTTAGAGGAACTAAGACATGGTGGCCCTCTGATTTAGTAATTGTTTCCAGAAGAATTTGAATTTTTTCTGTCTTAATACATGGGAACAGAACTCTGTTTACATCATAGGGATTTTGCCCCTATATTTTTCCAATATATCAGTGCTTTCTGTAAGCTCTGGGAGATATAATTGAAAAAACTCTAAAATTTATTTAGAAATAAGCACTATCTTCAGGACTTATCCCTAGAAATTAACAGTTTCTGGACAGCTGTTTAGTAGTACCTGTAATGCCCACTGTCAGGCTGATTTCCTTCCTCTAAGAATGGGTGACTAAATTATGAAAGACACAGTAATCTGTTGTCTAGATTTATTCTAAAGTGTAATTTTCCCCTGCAAATAGGACTTCATGATGGATAATAGCAAATAAAGATAATAGAATCTTTGCATAGCTTTCTTAGTCTAGCTGTAGTCTGACATGCAACAAAAGGATAAAACCCAAACCCCTCTGAATATTTGTGAAATGGCTTATTTTGTAAGTCTGAGACTCAGACTCCTAAAAGCCTTCAGGAGTTGTTCAGCATTGCTTGGTACTAGTTCTCCTGTGAGAAGTTAACACTTAACTACAGTATCCTGGAGTACTACTGTGTATAGCAGTAAAGCAGTAAACTGATTAAGAACAAATGCCGTTAGGGACTTGTATAGTGCATCTTCTTAATCCCCTTCTTACTTGGTTTAGAGATATTCATACAGAAACCTGCTTGTTCTGTACCTAGAAATTGTCCTGTTGACAGGTTTAGGAATTATACTGATTTAGGTTTTTTAGGCTTGAGATTTATACTGTTCATTCTATTCTGCTCTCATTAATCCAGAGATGTGACTGGCCTGCCATCTGTAATGACATACTGGTGCATCTTAAGTAAGAGGAGTTTGCTCTTTGTTGGATTTTTTAGTCTAGGTCTGCATGGTCAAGGGCCTGGCCAATTGCTAGTAAAATGTACTTTTCCTATAGTTGCATGACTCTTGTGCTATAACTTTGAATGCTTTACCTGTTGAAAAATGACTTAAATATCAAAAGGACACTTTGAACAAGGAGTCTAATCAAATATTATGTGAAAGTGTCATCCACCTTTGTTTTAAATAACACCTTGCACTGCCATTTGCTTAAGGAGACTTCAGACCACAACTGTGCTGTAAGCTTGTCTACTCTGTGCCTGTTGGTTTAGCAGGAATCTGCAGCCTAAGGCTGCGTTTTTTCAGTCATGAAGTTAATTAAGGGAATGGGATTTAGAGGTAAGAATTCCATTTATGTTCTACATCTGGAAGAAAGAGACAGAGTTAGTTTTAGTCTTTTAAATGAAAAGCTCTAAAATAGGCAATGAGCTGGAAACCAAACCAAAAAAAAAAAAAGAAGGCCCATTGTTGGAAGTGGCTTGCTAAAGCATTCCCCGTTTCCCTACTTTCCATCATCTCTATGATGGATTTCTTGCTCTTACACTGCCCTAGTTTTCTAGTAGTTGCCAAGAGTAGGGTGGAGCCCAGAACTATGAGTGTAACCAGCTCGCTATTCTATACCATACACATCATTGCAGGGGGCATGTCTTCAGGGGGAACAAACAGTGACTGCACAGCAGAAGCAGTGATGTTTTGTTCCTCTTTGCTTCAGACAATGCAAGTCCAAGCTGTGAACACAGCCAAGCAGAATGGACCTGAGCTGAGTTGAGCTCTGCTGAGCCCAGCCCAGCCAAATAATGCAAACCCAGCAGCATGCATGCACTGCTTGTGCCAGAAGGATCCGTGGTGGAGCAGAGCAATGTGGACAGTCCAGTTTTGGGGGATTTTGTCCATCACTGTCTTTCACTGGCTCAGGGAAGGGGAGTGTGTTGCTGTAGGACTGCAGTAATGTCTGCCATTTGCTCCTTTGTTGCAGGCATCCATGTGGTGCTGGCAGTGGCAATGTCCATCAACTTGTCTTTGTCTCAGCGGCTGTGTGCAGCTGCGTCATGGTGGTGAGCCCCCTTTTGTGTAAATCACTTTCTCTTTTGTGTAAATCACTTTCTCTTTTGTGTAATTTTATTATTAATGTTGTAATTACTGTTCATTTCTTAATGTTTGTTTTCAGTAAAGTATTTTCTCAACCCATAGTCTCTGCCTATATTCTTCTCTCACGAGAGGAAGGCTAATTTGGAGTTTAATTCTCGGCTGGCTTTAAACCACAACATTTAATTGGACTGTGAGAAAACAAAGACATGCACTAATAAAATTAGAGCATTTCAGACAATTTTTATTAAAGTGTTCCTTTGTAACAAAGAGGAACTGAAAGGTGGCCTTCAGTGTGGTGTATAAATACTAACAATAAAGATTTATCTGTTTTAACATGGGGTACTCCTGTGGTTCGACAGGTTTGTGCTGGCCTATGGGAGACTTTTCAGGAAGTCACCAAGCCTCTCTAAGAAGTCAAAGGTTTCTTAATCTTGTGCATCAAGAGAAGCCTGAGACAAAACATCTGTGATAAGAAAGGGGTCAGACTACCCAAAGCAAGTTCTGCTGATAGACTTATACTGTGTTGTATGTGTCTATAAAATCTCATCAATGGAGAAAGGAAGTACAAAAGACTGAAGATCCCCCCATAAGCAGATGTGACTTTAGATGCCCTTGGTAATTTTCCTTTACTTTGGCATGTGAAAAATCTTACATACTAGAGAATTGTCCTGCACATAATACTGTGCAACAACACACAGCAATACCATTAATGGTAGAAGCAGAAATAATAAAACATATAAGCATAATAAACATTATTGTAGCTGGATCCATAAAAATATCACAACATGGAGTGGTGTCTGCAGCACTTACAAGTTTTCTCATCTGAAGGAATGGAAGAAAAACCTCTTGAATCATGGGGCTGTTGCACATATAAAGTTAATAATCTCTTCTAGAAGACCTTTCCACATCTCTTCTGTTTCATTTATATTTTTAGCCTTCCTGTGAAGATGGATTCCCTCAGACCTCTGCCTTTTTTATCATGCTTATTTCATTAGTGTTAGTACTGAAAAATTGCAAAGCTTACTGTGAATTTTATCTTTTCTAACAGTTTTGTAACCAGAAGACCAGAAATATGACTTTGCAGATAGTGAACAGGAATCCCTAGAGTACTAACAATTGGAAGTGCATGTTAGTTTCTCTATTACTTGATCAATGCTGTCACTAATGCAAATCTATTCCCACAATGCATGGAGTGTCATTAATTTTATGTTGTTTACGTACTCTTGCCATAAGGTTAAGCAATTCCTGCTATTAAGCTAGATGAAATTGCATTACCTTAATGAAATGCACTTTACTGATAAAGAAGAATGTCACTTTCACAAGTGGAAGCGCTGTTAGCAAATTTTTACGAGAGAATTCCCAAAATCATATCTTAATTGCTTGGACAGCTGTGTAGTTTACATAACGAGCAAACAATGCCAAGGTTTTTTATTTTCTTTGTCAGCTGTATTGGATGTTAGTATGCGTGGTGGACCTTTTTTAGGCCTTTTATTACTTGATTGCAAATCATTCTTCATTGCTGCCCAAATTTATGGAAGGACATTGCTCCCTGAGGTGCCGTATCCTTTCAGGTCTGTAACTGAACATGACTGATGGCTCCAGTGTAACAGTTGCTTATTACGGCGCTCACTGAGCTATGATTGCTCCAATACTTTATGTTGGCAGATGTGTTTCCCTTGGAACAGCATCTCCGAGACAGAGGTCATTGATCAAACCCCCCTCTGGCTGTTCCATTATGTGCAAATTATTGCTAAAAGCAGAGAGACTGAGAAAGGGTGGGGGTAGGGGGTGGATGTGCATGTGTGTGTGTGTGCATACAGTCTGCTCACTGCAGAATTGAGAGAAAGGAAAAACCTAACATACTGAAGAAGAAAAAAAGCTGTCTAACTGGAAAAACTGTTTTTATAATGTTATCAGATGGAAAAGAAAGAGGAAATCTATTATTTTGGAGGAGGGACAGTTGTACAATATAGTAGCATTTTCTTTTTTAACTGACAGTATTTTTGCCAGTGCTGTGTTGCTTGTGTACATTTTTAGTGGTGGAACGGGTTAATGGATAAAAGGTCGTTCAATACCTCAGACACTTCTACTGACACTTGTTAAACAAACAAGAAAATGTTTGTTTGTTGGAGAGGCCCTTGCTACACAATAGTGGAGGGTAACTGAGCTGTGCACTAGTTCCAAAAAATCAGAACAGAGTTGTTTAATTTGGCAAAAGACTGTCTGAATGAGACTATGGACACCCACCACCACAATCACTCTTTAACAGAATGTAAAGGGTGCCTTGATATGACATGACTGGTGTTGCACAGAAAAGAATACTACAGGGATCCCCTGAACAACTTATACTACAGGGATAAGATAGCAAATCTTTGTGAAATTTTAATGTAAACTTGGAAGTCTCCTCTCCTCTCCTCTCCTCTCCTCTCCTCTCCT
>VZRZ01007781.1:25594-48830 GCA_013398175.1 Climacteris rufus | reverse complement strand
GACAGGGCGAGCAGCGGCGGGAGCCCAGGAGGGGCTGGCAAACCGCGGCACCCCCCGGTTTCATTGAAGAAACAGCAGCGTTCGGGGCTCATCCCAAAACCTCCGAGCATTGCAGCGTTTGGATTTTATCCTGAAGAAACACCAGGGTTTGGGTCTGGGTGGGAAAGCTTGGAAAATCGCGGCACTTCAATGGTTTATTGAGGAAATGTTGATGGGATCACCAGGATTTGGGACTGGCTTGGAAAGCCTGGAAAATCGCAGTAATTTGATGGTTTATTGAGGAAATATCAGGGTTTGGGGCTGACTCAAAAATCTTGGAATATTGCAACCTTTGGATTTTGTACTGAGGAAATGGCAGTGTTTGGGGCATGCTGGGAAAGCTTGGGAAAACTGCAGCACTTGATTGGTTTACTGAAGAAATATTGATGGGATTGCCAAGATTTGGGGCTGGTTTGGAAATCTCAGACTATTGCTGCATTTGGATTTTATACTGAAGAAATATCAGGGTTTGGGGCTGAACTGAAAATTTTGGAAAATTGCAGCACTTGGATGGATTATTGAAGAAATACCAATGGGATCAGCAGGATTTGGAGCTGGTTTGGAAATCCCAGAAAATAGCAGTAATTTGATGATTTATTGAAGAAATATCAGGGTTTGAGGCTGAACTGAAATACTGGAATGTTGGAGCCTTTGGAATTTATACTGAAGAAATATCCAGGCTTGGGGTTGGGTCGGAAATCTTGGAAAATTGCAGAGCTTGGATGGTTTATTGAAGAAATATCAATGGGATCAGCAGGATTTGGGGCTGGTTTGCAAATCTTGGAATATTGAAGAATTTGGATTTTATACTGAAGAAACATCAAGGCTTGGGGCTGGGTTGGGAAATCTTGTAAAATTGTAGTATCTCAAAGGTTTATGGAATAAATACTGAATGGATTTACAAGGATTGGGGCTGGTCTGGGAATGTTGGAAAATCACGGTGCCTGGATTTTTTATTGAAGAAATATCAGGATTTGGGGCTGGTTTGGAAATCTGGGAAAGTCACAGCTCTTGGAGAGTTCATCGGAGAGTGTCAATGGGATCAGCAGGGTTGGAGGCTGGGTTGGAAATCCCGAGGCTGAGGCTCAGGGAGAGGAAAGGATGCTTTTAGCAGTTGCTGACTGCAGCTCCAAGTCCATTATCCATTATCCTGTGAAACAGAGCTGCTCCGAGGATTGATGGATAAATTAAACGGGCTCAGACCTACAGGAGAATGGATGAATTTGTCTTTCAAATTAGTGTTCCTCCAGAGGACTAAAACTCACTCCTGCACTCTCAAGGTTTCCCAATGTTTAATTGGAGGAAATGACAAAGAAGGCAATTAAAAATTCCATGGGATGCCCATGGCAAACTGGGGCTTTTCCGAAGGGTAAGGATTGGGTTGGAATACGCAGGGATCTAAAGCCCAGGATGAGGAGTTTTCCCAACCTTTAGGGTTTGGATGGGCTGTGAGAAACAGTTTGAATCCAGAGAAACCCAGGATGTTTCTGTGGTGGTTGGGAAATGCAAATAAAGATGGAAATAAATTACAGTGAGACTGATTTGCATCGAGCCTGGATGGATCCCTCAGCCTGGGCAGCAGCTCTGGGGGGTTCTGCCCCTCGGCCCCGCTCAGGTGAGACCCCACCTGCAGAGCTGGGACCCCAACAGGAGGGTGTGGAGCTGCTGCAGCCAGGCCAGAGGAGGCCACGGAGCTGCTCCAGGGCTGGAGCCCCTCTGGAGCCAGGCTGGGAGAGCTGGGGGTGCTCACCTGGAGAGGAGAAGGCTCCAGGGAGAGCTCAGAGCCCCTTCCAGGGCCTGAAGGGGCTCCAGGAGAGCTGGAGAGGGACTGGGGACAAGGGATGGAGGGACAGGACAAGGGAGCAGGGGTGGATGGGATACTGGGAAGGAATTCTTCCCTGTGAGGGTGGTGATGCAATTCCCAGCTGGAATGGAATTCCCAGAGAAACTGTGGCTGCCCCATCCCCGGAGTGTCCCAGGCCAGGTTGGAGCAGCCTGGGACAGTGGGAGGTGTCCCTGCCCATGGCAGGGGGGGCACTGGATGGGCTTTAAGGTCCCTTCCAACCCAAATCATTCCAAGATGTTATGATTTTAACACAGCCACACAGCACAGCCAAAGCCCTCCAGAGGTTTTTCTGCCCAAAACAGCTGGACCAGGAACATCCATCACAGCAATGCTCCCAGGCCTGGACCACAGAGCACATCTGGACATGAAGGGGATTTTACCCTGATGCTCCATACCCTTGTTATCCATCTGGCTGGATTATGTAAAAAAAATAAAAGTCATTTCTCTCTGGCAGGGAAATGGGCTGTGCTGGGAAAACATGGCAATTAAATTGTGCAGGAGAACATTCAATAGGCAGGATTAAGGTCGGTGGGAGCCCAGTCCTACAGCAGATGTTTATTCCCTGTGTGAATGTGCAGATGGCTCCTGGTTCCCTGGTTTGTGTTTAAAGATTCATCTGTGGGCTGTCCAAACCCTGTATCAGCAAAAGAAAAATACAGCACTGGGAATGGGGTGGTTGGGGTGAATTAGTCCTGTGTGAATCTAAAAATCAGGATTTTACTGTAATACTGTATTTCAGAAGATGTTCTGATCCTGTTTGTGGAAACAGAGAAATTTTGTCAGATCCCAGCTGCACATCCAGCAGGAGCAGCCTATGGATCTTTAATGAATTTTTAATTTATGTGGAAGTTATCAGGGCTAAACCCACCCCACCCAGTGCAGCCACGGCATCTCCTTAATGGGTTTTTAGTGTCTCAGGGTAAAATTCCTCTCAGCTTCGAGACAGGAGCTGCATCGATCTGCCCTGGAGGTTTGGCCCTGCTTCATCTGCAGTGCAAATAGTGAAACAGGCTCTGGGCCAGCTTGGAAAGCATTAATGGGATGAGTTTTTCTCCTAACAGGTGGAAAACGCTGACTTTGGTTTCACAATGAGTTGGGGAAGAAGATGGGTTCATCTCCTTCATTGCCTCTCATTGATTTTATGTTATTTTTTATTGCTTTAATTCATGCAGAACACTTTTATTCACACAGCTCTGGCTTTGTTTGGCAGCAAAGGCAGGGAAGGCATCCCAAGAGCTGGTGGGAGATGGTTTGGGGGTGATCTGGTGGGGTTGGAGGTCCCAGGACCTGTCCCCACCCTGCTGTCAGCCCCTGGAGCCAGCAGGGAATCTGGCCTGAAGCTCATCCCACCTCAAACCCCACAAGGTCCATCCAGAAAACTCTCCAAACCCTCCAAAGGCAAAAAATGAGTGGGAATAAATGTGCTTGGAGGGTTAATGAAACGTTTTGCAGAACCTGGTTTATTTTCTAGTCTCACCACAGAATCTCTCTTTGAAGTAAAAGTCCTTGGATTTTTCTTGGGAAACAGATGTCTCAGAGATATTTGGCTCCTGCCTGAGTGAGAGCAGAGAAAATGTAATTTGGGGACTAAGGAATGACAACAGCACAGGCAAGGAAAGCCCTGGGGGCACTTCCCTCCCAGCAGAAGGAAAGAGGCCACTCAGGCTGTTATTTTCCCATCTCAGTGTGTAATTAAAAATTGAAGCTTTATGAGGATATTCTGTATTTTTTTCAGTGGTGAGGCTTTCATTGCTCACTTGGGCTGTGCTGGGGCTCACAGCCCTGCAGAGCCCAGGAAGGACAGTGTTCCTTCTTGAGAAAAAAATGTCATTTTTGGTCCATTTTTAGTGGAAGAAGGATTTTTCCATGCAGTGCAGGGGAATCTTTACCTGGATCACCATTCTGTGTTCAACTGCAGGATTACACTGCTCACAGATGGAATTTCTCCTTTGCTCTTGACATCCTGAGGTTTTCCTGTACAAATTAAAAATAAGATGAAAGGCCTAAAAACAAGGATGAAAGGTGTCCAGGGCCAGGTTGGACAGGGCTTGGAGCACCCTGGGATAGTGGGAGGTGTCCCTGCCCTGGCAGGGGTGGCACTGGATGAGATTTAAGGTCCCTCTCAACCCAAATCATTCCATAATCCATAATTCTGTGGCTGTATAAATTTTTAGCCTTTTCTGTGACGGAAAACAGGCCAGGAGGAAAAAAATGGCAGGAGCAGGACATGAAATCCATCCTTTTCCAGGACGTCAGGGGTTATGTAACCCACAGTGGAGCAGTCCCAGCAAGTCCCTAATCCCAGAGACACGTCAGGGCACGGACAGGCTGCCAGCAGAGGAAAACCACGCAGGGGAAAAACCACCCAGTCAAACTTTCCACCCAACACCTCCTGCTGCTTCAGAGGGGTTTTCTCCTTGGCCAGAGGCGGCTCTGTTGCGAAGCCAAGCAGCACATGGAAAAAAGGAATCAGTTGGTGGCTGTGCAGGGAATGAGGAGCAGCGCAGCCCGTGCTGGGCAGGAGTTTGTCCCTCCCGTGTGGAGCTGCTCCCTGGGCAGTGCTGTCAGTGGGGAGCAGGAGCTGGGCCAGATGGGGCTCCCAGGCACCAGGATCCTGCCAGGACCTGCCTGCTGAGGGAGGCTCCAGAGAGGCAGCAGGGAAGCTGGGTTTGGGGCAGAAAAGAGCAAATAAGGCAAAGTTTTCCTCATTGTGGCAAAGGCAAATCCAGATCCTTGAGACAGCAGATGAGCCAAATTAATTTAATATTCATTTCTCTTCCACAGGAGTGGCAACTGGAATATAAAATGTTGGAGGCCACATTCACCCTCCTGAGCTTTACTCTTAGACAAGGCCGTAAAAAGGCTCCAGATGTTCATCCATGGGGTCAGAAAGTTCATTTATTGAGGTTATAGATGTTCATCCATGGAGTTAAAATGTTCATCCATAGGGTTACAAACGTTTATCCATAGGGTTATAAATGTTTATCCATAGGGTTACAAATGTTTATCCATGGGGTTATAGATGTTTATCCATTGGGGTTATGGATGTTTATCCATAGGGTTACAAATGTTTATCCATAGGGTTATAAATGTTTATCCATTGGGTTATAAATGTCCATCCATTGGGGTTAAAATGTTCATCCATGGGGTTATAGATGTTTATCCATTGGGGTTATGGATGTTTATCCATTGGGGTTATGGATGTTTATCCATAGGGTTACAAACGTTTATCCATAGGGTTATAAATGTTCCTCCATGGGGTTATAAATGTCCATCCAGCAGCTCCAAGCTGATTAGGCTGTCAGAAGCCTGCCCCTGTGCTTGCTGCTATTCCAGGCAGGGACACACATAAGCTCCTTAGGGATGGGAAGGGCCCTCCCCTCCCTGATGCCTTCCCAGTGATGCACCAAGGCCTTGGGAAATAACCAGGGATGGGATACAGCTCCCAAAAGTGTGCCTTTGACATCTCCCGGACATCACCTGGGTGCTAGAAGGTAAAATAACAGCTTTTATTAAAAAAAAAAAAAAAAAAGCTCATTTTGATTTTTTTTTTCATTTTAGAATTAAAACCGGTAATAGAAGTGCCATGAAGTGAGAAAAAAAAAAAAATCAAGTTTGTGTATTTGAGCCTCCATCCGGATTAATTTATGAGAGATGGGAGAAGTCAGTCCTTTTTCAAAGATGAGGTTTGCTGTCTGCTCCAGTTTCAGCCCAGCATCGGGTTTAAAAATAACCTGTCCCAGTGCCTTGGGAGCAGCTGCTGCAGGACACGAACAATTCCCTGCTGTGTCTGGGAAAAGCCTACCCAGAAAGGGCTCCTTATGTCCTTTGCTGTCAATAAATCCCCTGTTTTCTGCTCAGACAAGGACTCGGTGCTTGGGCCCTTTTGAAGAGGGATGCTCCTCCCCAGAGTTCCAGGAACGAACTCCTTTCCAGCGAGCCCGGAATGCCGCTGCCCCTAAACTTTCCTGAGCACTGCCTTCCCCACCAATTGACTCCTCCTCAGGAAAAGCTCAATATCCCTATTTTTTTTCTTTCCCTCGGAGCAGGCTTTGTCACACATGACTCACCGGGGAGGCTTTCCTCGCCTTGCCTTCTCTCCCATTTATTTTTAACTTGCAATCCCCTGGCAGGGCTTTCCGGGCTCGCTGGCATCACGTTGGGGACAGAACGTGGCAGGGCTGAGGTCACCTCCTCCAAAATAACCCGGGGCACACCCGCTCCGCATTGCCGCGGCATCAATCACCCGGGCAGCTCGGCTCTTGGAGGAACGAGTGGAAATTCCAGCACAATAACGCGTTTAAATGTTGGATTTCCTCACGGGCACGCGCGTCTTCTCTGGGGTATGTGGTGGATACGGGGATGGCAGCGCGGTTCTTGTGCTCCTCGTGGATTCCTGGCTGGGCTGAGGTGGGAAAGGGGCAGGAAAAATCCGTTTTTTCAATGGGAAAAGGGGCCGTGGCTGAGCTGCAGAAAGTTGAACCCCAGGAAATACAGAGAAGTTAGTATTTAAAAAGTGAAAATCAAGCAATGAACTGAAACGAGGGCCAGGTTGGAGATGGATAAAACAAGGGCCAGGTTGGAGATGGATAACTATTTAAAAATATATATTTCAAAATAAAATTTCAAATTAAATGTTTTAAAATTATGTTTTTCTTTTATACAGCGATTTTTGGTCCAGGTCTTTGCCTGGTTTATTCACCTGAGAACCAAACAAGCTTTCGCCTCCCCTGACCTGGTTTCTAACTCACATGCTCGGTGAGGATGAGATGATTAAGCCCAACTTGCTCACAAAATAGTGGTGTAAATCCTCTTAGCCGAGCTGGTGAGTACATTTCCACCCGGATTTCCCCCTTTCCTTCAATGGAAAGTGTTCCCAGAGCTGAGAATTTATGGGGTTTCACCCCTTTTGCTCTGGGTGTAAATGAGAATAAACAAAGACAAACTGGGCTTGGGAAATGTGTGTCTGGGGGAGGGGCGGGAGTGAGAAGCCGGGCCAGAATTTTATCCATTAGGATTTATAACCTATTGAAATAATTCCCTGTGGGATGTGCACCCTCCCATCCGTTGGGAGCATCTTCCAGCTGGGATGGTGACCCAGAGCACGCACAACTCAGCCCAAAAGCTTTTCTGTCCCTAAAGCAGCGATTGCAAGCCTCTGCAGGAAGTTTGTGCTTTATCAGTGCCCAAAGAGGGTTTGTACACCAAATACTCCGGCGTGAAACACCCAATCTGCCCCGTGTGCTTCCTTCTCTGCCCTCGGGCTCGGGAGGGGAGCTGCCCACGAGGAAAAGCTTTGCCGTGCCCCGCCGGGAGCAGGAAGGAGCCGGCAGTTCCTCTGGCAGGAGGAACAGCCCCGGGAGAGGCCGGGCCGCTCTCAGGATGCTGAGGGTGCTGAGGATGCTGAGGGTGCTGAGGGTGCTGAGGGTGCTGAGGATGCTCAGGGTGCTGAGGGTGCTGAGGATGCTGAGGATGCTGAGGGTGCTGAGGATGCTGAGGATGCTGAGGATGCTGAGGGTGCTGAGGGTGCTGAGGATGCTCAGGATGATGAGGATGCTGAGGATGCTGAGGGTGCTAAGGATGCTCAGTGTAGAAGCTTGGTTTCTCAGTGTGGACGGATGGGACGGATGGAGACGACAGATCTCTTGCTGTAGTTATCAGGAGGTTTATTGTGAAGGGCTTGGATACAGAAGGCCTGCGAGAAGCTGCTGAGGCAGCGTGGAGTAGGCCAGAAAGATAGAGGGGGAGAGAGAGAGAGAGAGAGAGAAAGAGAGAAAGGCGGGTGACGATCCAAAAAAGAGAGCGAGCTCTTCTTTACAGCATCTTAAAAACTCTTCTATCCTGAATATTCTAATTTACACTAACCAATCCAACACAAGAGACAAATCCTATGGCTTTTGCATTCAGCCTATAAGGATAGTTGTGTTATCACACTACTTTATATTTTATGACTTCTTTTCCTCTGCCAACCAGCAGGGTTCACTATGACCCCTGAAGCTGCTGCAGGTAGAAGGTGTTGTTCTCTAGTTACTAAGGTCTGCAATTTCAAAATGTGATTTCATTTCAATTTCAGTTTCTCTTGCTAGGCAATCATACTTATAAGGCTTTCCTGGTTCATCTTCTTCAACAGCTCAGGATGCTCAGGATGCTCAGGATGCTCAGGATGCTGAGGTTGCTGAGGATGCTGAGGATGCTGAGGATGCTGAGATTGCTGAGGATGCCGAGGATGCTGCTGCGGGGTTGCCATGGGCACGGCGCTCCCCGGCTCCTCTCCAGGCGAGGGATGCAGGAACGGGGCTGCAGCTCCCGTGCTGCGCCTCTCTCTTGGCTGCTCGAAATAATTCATGCCTGGAATCATCCACGAGCTTTGTCCCCAGGGAAAACCGCCGGGGTTTAGTTGGAGCTTGAAGGCAGCTGAGATTCTGAACGGTTTTATTGAGGGAAAACTGCGATTTGCAGCAGCTGCCCTGAGGCGTTTCCATAGGGGATTCCCTGGGGGTCCAGGGTGCTCAGATGAAGCTCACACGGTTTTGTTCCTCCTTTGCCAACACAATTGAAAATCCCAGATAAGATTCCTGCTTCTGACCTAAGATCATGCAGTGGGAACAGCTGCCCTGAGGAATGAAGCCATATGTACCTGAGGGAGCTGAACTCTGTGGAGATGGGCAGAAGGAAATGTTTTGAAATTAGGGTTTTTTCCCCAGTTAGCAATATTTTGGATAAAAACAAAGATTACAGGATTGTCGCAGTAACGACACAAAAGGAAGAGACAGAGACACCTGTTACCAGAAGGAGAGAGAAGGAAGGAAGGAGGGCAAGACCCGCCTTCTTTATTTTTTATATACATTTAGAAATCACTATTCATTGGAGGAAATCAGTTCTTCCTCCCTCAATCACAGTGGTCAAAGGAAATGTCCATCAAAGTTCTGTGTCCAGGAGAAAGGAATGTACCTGATAAGATACAGTTACAATAACATGGCCGTGTTTACAGAGAAAAGTGTGAGAAACTAGCTACAGAAAAATGACAACATCCAGAACTGCAAAAATCAGGGCAACACAGGACCATCTAGTTAATGCAGTCTGGAGCTGGGATGTGCCAGTTTTAGGGGCTGAGTGAAGGCATCAGAGCCAACAATTCTCCCAAAGGATTTCTCCTTAATTTTATGTTTTCAACTTTTCCAAAGCAAATCCCAACACTGCAGCTCACAGCCTGCAGGGAGAATTAAAGTCAGGTTAAACCTGACAATTACAGTCTGGTTAAATCTGTGCAGAGAGCTGGAATTACAGGGGGAGAAGCCCACAGGCTTTTCAGGGTTTGGGATTGCTGTGATCTCTGTGCCATCAACAGGAAAAATCCAGAGATATCAAGCACAAGCTGCAAAAAGTTTTTATCCAGTGATGCTCCAAGAGGATGGAGGAGAATGATTCGTAAATAATGAAAATAAACCCTGCTGTGAGTCCCCAGGTGGGAGCAGCACCAGAGGGCAAACCCCAGCTGGGGAAAGGCTCTTCTGCTCCAGGGATGGGCAAAGAGAATTGTTTCACTCCCTACAATTCCCCCTAAAGCTGCTGCACACAACTGGAACGTGCCCCTTTCCCAGCAGCTCCGGCGACCTTGGCCCCTGGCCTGGCTCTCAGTGCATTTCTCAGCAAGCCCAGAGGGACTTGGGGAGAGAACAATGATCAAAGTACAGAAAATGAAGGAAATTGGGTTTGCATTCCCAGCAGGGGTCAGCAGTCACAGAATCATCCTGGAGGCAAAGCCCCATCCACAGCCATTAAATAACAAATAATAATCAGCATTAATAAAAGTTTCTTCTCCCCAGGGTGTTTTCTTGTCTCTATTCTGGCCTGAAACCTCTGTGCCTCCAAAATATTTTTGTGGTATCAATAATCCAAGGAGTTTTCATGTTAAAAACAAAGGAAAATGGGAGCAAAAGCTCTGGGATTTGGTTTCTCACAAGGCTGAGCTTGTTTGGGAGCCTGGGTTAAGGAGTCAGTAGGCAATCCATGCCTCCAAAAAAATGGGAATTTTGGTACAATTACGTCAACTCCTCAACTGAGATGAAATTAAATTGAGCTGAGAATTGGGATTTTATTCCTTCCTCACTAATTGCTGGAGCTCTGCTGCACAAATGGCCTTAAAAAGAACATTTTGGAGATGGGAATGAAATTTTGAACAACTCTCCACGGCAGCTGTTTTGTATCTAAGCTTCCTGAGCTGTTTTTAGGGGATGATGAGAAAAACAGATGGAAGAGGTCATGGATCTTTTTTCTGGAGTAAAAAGGGAGGGTGGTGTTCATTGAAAAACGGGGAGAATGAAATGGGAAATGAAATAAGAATACTAAAATTGAATACTATTCTAATTCTAGGAATAGGCTGATTCTGGCAGAATTGGCAGGGCTTTTCCTGTATTTCTCCTTAGTTCCGGGAATAGAGGAGAACAATTTGTGTCCTGAAATAGGAGTTGGTGGGGAGCAGCACCTGGGCTGAGCAGAGCTCCCAAGCCAGCAGGCAGAGCTGACAGAGCTGCTGCCTCCAGCCCTCTGCATTATTGATTATCTATTAATTATAGACACTTCCCGGGGTCAGGGGGGGCAGCTCGAGGGAGGTGAGGTGTCCCAGGGGTTGAATTCCAAGAGGGGATTTGAGAAGGGAAGTGGTTTAATCAACACCAGTTTAGTTAAATCCTTGGAAGTCAAAGAACAAAGATCCAGACAAACTGAGATAGGAAAAAAAAACAAACCCTCTGACAGAGTAGACATCAAATTTTCATTAAAAAATACAGCTAGGAGCTGGAAATAAGCTAATTTCAGTCTTTAATTTATCAATACAAGTAATGAAGAGAGAAGGTGCCTTTGTGAGGGGTCCTTTTGGGGTGGGGTTGGAGGTTAATCATAAACAACGACTTTGTTTTGGGTGAGGAATCATTATCCAACTTGTGCTCGCTTTTTTTTTAGGACAATTTTCTGGATTGTTCATTGGTGATTTACCATTAACTCAAAGATCCTCACCTTTTTAATCCACCTACTTCCCAGGCAGGGAACAGGATATGCAGTGGTGACCATGGGTCTGTAACAAACATTTATTTTGGGGTGAATTCCTCTGTCGTTCATTATTTATCTGTTGTTTATCCTGACCCAGCTACAAGGAATAATTTTAGGAAGATGAGCCAGAGGAATTAATCTTAATTATTTGTTTGGATTTGATGACATCAAAGATCTTTTCCAACCTAAACAACTCTGTGTTTGTTTCTGTGATTTTTTAAATCAGTGGCTGAACTATATAAATGTTATTGCTTTTATGTTATTTAACATTTAAAGTAGATAATCCCCTTGCTCTTCTGCAGCGCGAAGTGGGTATTATTGTATTTAAAACACAGGACTACTGTGGAGAGGGGCTGGTAAAAATGAGGCAGACCTTTCTCTTCTGATTATCTCAGAATTTTGTGACTTTAACCCTTCTAAACACACCCAGCTGGAAGCAGAAGGGTCGGGAATGCATTTCCTTACTGAAGCCCAGGTAAGAACATCCACACGCCCCTCCCCACCACAACCCCTCTGATCACTAAATACCCCATTTTAACGCTGATTTTTGATGCCATCAGATGGTTTCCAGATGGGCTGAGGACACCCCTGTGGAGGGGGGTTCCTGCAGAAATCCTTCGGGCTTCGACTCCCTAAATCCCTTTGGAAAAAGCCTTTCCAATGCTGACCTCTGCAGGCGAGGAAATGCCTCAAAGCAGCTGCTCTGGGCAGCAACAGCCTAAATAATGCAGAAACCAGGTGGTTTTACTATTGTTGGCTGTGGGTAGGAAAAGCTCTTTAATAATGCATAAAAATGGGGCATTTCTCCCTTGGCAAAGAGAGAGCATTTGAGGGAGGGAAATACTGGGAAATCCACATTTGATGGATCTGCAGCCTCCTTTATGGATTTTGTAAATAATTTGCTGGTTGGACAAAGCCCTGTGAAGCCAGGGCATGAAGGATATGAATAAAAAGCAGGAATTTCACATTGTAAAGTTATAAAATAGGAGGCAAAGCCCTGCTTGGGTGTCCTTGGGCTGGGGGGAAGAGCCCCCTGCCCATGGCTGAGGATGTGAGATGACCTTTAAAGATCCCTTCCAACCCAGACCATTCCATGATTCCACAGCATTCCCAGACCATTCCATTGCCCACAGCAAACCCCCCTTCACCTGCAGTTTTGGCCCTGAGCCCCCACCTCTAATTAAGTTCTAATTAACAGCACCCCAAGGCCAGGAGGGCCCCCAGGCCTGCGGTGGGAGGGCTTTGTGAGCTCGGGGGGTTGGAGATGGGGGTCCCAGGGGCCTCTGCTGGGGGCTTGGTCCATTTACCTCCTCGGACCTGGAGTCCCTCGGCCCTGGAGCCCCCTCAGACCCGGCCCTGCACCATCCATGCCCACGTCTCTGCCATGCCCTTGTCCCTGCCATGCCCTTGTCCCTCCCTCAGCCCTGGAGTCCCCTTGGCCCTGGAACACTCTCAGACAGTCCTGGAACCCCTCAGCTGTGGGCTCCCCTCAGCCCCAGAGACCCCTCTATCATATTCCCAGCCCTGAAGCCCCCATGTTCTTGTCACCCCCATGTCCATGTGACCCCCATGTCCATGTCACTCCCATTTCCTTGTCACCCCCATGTTCTTGTCACTCCCATGTCCATGTCACCCCCTCAGCCCCAGAGCCCCTTTGGCACCATCAGCCACAATCCCAGTCCTGGAGCCCCCTCAGCCCCAGAGCCCCCTCAGCCACAGCCCCAGCCCTGAAGCCCCCTTGGCTGTAGCAACCCCTCAGGCCCAGAGCCCCCTCAACGTGGAACCCCCTCAGCCATGAGCTCTCCTCAGCCCGGGAGCCCCTCAGCCCCAGAGTCCCCTCAGCCACAGCCCCAGCCCTGAAGCCCCCTTGGCTGTAGCAACCCCTCAGGCCCAGAGCCCCCTCAACGTGGAACCCCCTCAGCCATGAGCTCTCCTCAGCCCGGGAGCCCCTCAGCCCCAGAGTCCCCTCAGCCACAGCCCCAGCCCTGAAGCCCCCTTGGCTGTAGCAACCCCTCAGGCCCAGAGCCCCCTCAACGTGGAACCCCCTCAGCCATGAGCTCTCCTCAGCCCGGGAGCCCCTCAGCCCCAGAGTCCCCTCAGCCACAGCCCCAGCCCTGAAGCCCCCTTGGCTGTAGCAACCCCTCAGGCCCAGAGCCCCCTCAACGTGGAACCCCCTCAGCCATGAGCTCTCCTCAGCCCGGGAGCCCCTCAGCCCCAGAGTCCCCTCAGCCACAGCCCCAGCCCTGAAGCCCCCTTGGCTGTAGCAACCCCTCAGGCCCAGAGCCCCTTAGGCCACAAGCCCAGCCCTGAAGCCATGCTGGGCTATGGCAACCCCTCAGTCCTGGAGCCCCCTTGATGTGGAACCCCCTCAGCCATGGGGTCCCCTCAGGCCCGGAGCCCCTCAGCCCCAGAGCCCCCTCAGCCACAGCCCCAGCCCTGGAGCCCCCTTGGCTGTAGCAACCTCTCAGCTCCAGAGTCCCCCCTGACCCTGGAGTTCCCCTGGCCCCTGAGTGCCCTGAACCATGGGCTCCCCTCAGCCCTGGAGCCCCTTTGGCCACAACCCCAGACCCAGAAACGCCTCAGCCCTGCAGCCCCCTCAGCCCGAGAGTCCCTTCAGACCCTGAGGCCCTTTGGCCCCAGAACCCCGTCGGCCACAACCCCAGCCCTAAAGCCCCCCTTGGCCACAGTAATCCCCCAGCCCCAGAGTTCCCCCTCTCAGCCCCCTTGGCCCCAGAGCCCCCAGCGCTGAAGACCCTGAAGAATCCCCAGCGTCCCCAGCCCTGAAGAACCACCTTGGCTGTGGCAGCCCTTCAGTCTTGGAGCCCCTCAGCCTGAGATCCCCCAGTCCCACAGCCCTCTCCTCCCCAGAGCTCCCCATCCCCAGAGCCATGAGCTCCCCTCATCCCTGAAGCTCCCTTCATTCCCAGAGCCCCCTCAGAACGATTCTCTGAGGGAAACAGGAAGATGGAGAGCACAAACAAAGGAGACAGTGACAGGTTTGGCTGGGGAGGGCTTTAATGTGCCCCACACTGCCCAGAAGCCCCAGGAGTGGGGAAGTGTCATGGGGCAGTGGCAGGCGCCCTTCCCTGTGGCTGTGAGAGGGGGGTGCTGGTGGTGGGAGAGGGCAGGGGGAGCCTCCCCTTCCAGCCTGGATCAGCCGAGCTCTGGGAGCAACCCCAATGGGTGCTCCGATCCCAAAGGATGCTGACCCCAAAGGACACCGAGGAAGAGACGTCAGAGGGGTCCAGAGCCCTGCAGTGCTTGGGCAGGGGTTCAGTGGGAGCTCCTGGGGCACTGGGCACGGGTTTGGTGGGAGCTCCTGGGGTGCTGGGCACGGGTCTGGTGGGAGCTCCCAGGGTGCTGGGCACAGGTTTGGTGGGAGCTCCTGGGGTGCTGGGCACGGGTCTGGTGGGAGCTCCCAGGGTGCTGGGCACAGGTTTGGTGGGAGCTCCTGGGGTGCCGCACCCGGCAGGCCCCTGTCCTAGAGCTTGAGCGCCGTGACCCGGGGGATGTGGAAGGGACAGGTCTCCTCTGACCCCGTAGATCTGCAAAGGAGAAGAAGAAAGCACGGGGAGGTCAAGGAGGAGCCCACATCTCCCAACCCCGTGTCCTCCCACCCCTGTCCACCGCTTACATGAGCCGGTTGCGGATGGGGCGGAAGTGTTTGGTGAGCCTGACAGCGAAGATGATGTTGGGGATGAGAAAGAAGGTGCAGCATCCCAGGCTGAACCAGAAGGCGTTCTGCAAGGAGAGGGCACAGGGCTGAGCGGTGCAGGGAGGGGCAGCCCCCAGGCTCTGGAGGGTGCTCCCTGGAGGTCTCACCGGACCCCGGTGGAGGGGCAGGGTCTTTACCCAGGGCTCAGCGATGCGGTCGCACAGGATGACCCGCCCGTTGTCCAGGGCCGTGGCCAGCGGCTGACACGAAGCCACGTCCTCCCTCAGCTGGAACAAGGAGCGGAGACAAGGCATGAACCCATGTCTGGCTCCAGGGGATGCATTTTGCTGCCTCGGCTCGAGGCTTGCATGAGGGATCCATGGGGGCTCCTGGGCCCCAGGAATCCCCTGGGGTGAAGGGGAGCACTCACCATCTGCCCGACCCAGTTGAGGTACTGGGTGAAGTACCGCAGCTCCTTCCTGGTGAAGCAGCCGATCTCCTGGGCAGAGGGAAGGCAGCTTGCAGGGCGAGTGCTGCCCAGCCCAGCTCCTGCCCCGTGTTTCCCAGCCCAGCTCCTGCCCGATGTTTCCCAGCCCCACTCCAACCCTGCCCCTTCCCAGCCCAGCTCCAGCCCTGTCTTTCCAAGCCTGGCTCCAACCACTTCCAGCCTAATATCAGGCTGGGAAATGAGGGCTGGAGGCTGCAGGTGCCCTCTTGCAGCACCCTGTTCTCACTCATTCCTTCTGGCTGTGGGGAATTCTGTAGCCCTCGATGGTTAATCCAGCCCTGGCTCACCTGCCGGAGGATCTGCTGGGCTTGCACTGGCAGCCGGGCTTCAACTGAGGCCGTGGTGTCCAGCGTCCTCTTCACCCGCTCCTGGGGAAGCACAGGGAGGGCAGAGCACCCTTAGAACCCTGGAGCAGTGGGATGGGTGCCCTGGGGCTTTGTGTGCAGCACCCTGCACGTGCCAAGCTTCAAACTGGGTCGGTTGCCAGAGGGCAGGGAAAGAGGGATGTGCCCCCAGCAGGAAAATCCCTTTGCTGGGGGATTTCTGATCTGCAGCAGCAAATCTAATCACTAAAGAAGACCAATCCTCCCTGCAAGGCACTTTTTCTGGCTCTCCCATCACCCTGTAACTGTGTTTTTTGGGATAGACTGCTATTTTTTGGCCAACAGCACCCAAGAGGCACCACATGTTTTTTGGAGCTGGAAGAGACTGAACACATACCTTGAGGTGCGGTGCCAAGCGGGACAGGAACTGGACACTTTCCCCCAGCTTTTCCTGCAGGACAGGGAGGTGAGGAGGGTGTGAAAGTCCCATTGTCCCCTTCAAGGGGTCACCATCGGGCAGTGCCAGCAGCACTGCTGCCACCAGCCTGGCACAGACTCACCACCAGAGCCTCCTGTGACTGCACCGTGGAGTTCTGCATCTGCCACAGCGCCTGCGCCTCAGCGCTGAGCCGCCCGGCCACCGTGCTGTTCCTCTGCAGGGGGACAGCGGGGTGAGGACATCCCTGCGGGCACAGAGGGGTCCCCCACTGCCCGCCCTGCTGCTCACCTGCATTTTCTGCAGCCCCTCGAGGTTCCTGGCCAAGCCAGGGAGGCTGGTCTGCACCACGGGGTTTTTCATCTGCAGGAAAACGGAATTGGGGACAGCCCGAAATCCAACCCTGGAAGGCAGCCCTGGTGTGGGGTGCATCCTGGTGGGGTCCAGCTCCCTCAAGCATCCCTCACCTCCTCCTGGAAGCGCCCATAGTCCACCTCATCCAGCCCACTGCGGGCGAAGGTCTCCAGGTCCTGCCTGCCCTCGCTGCGGAGGAGCCGAACGTCTCCCAGGTGCGCCGTGAAGTCGCCCAGGCGTTTTTGGAAATCGGCCGTGTACTGTGGGGGTCAGACAGGGCATCCTGCAGGGCTGGGGCCAGACACCTCCATCCCAGTAACCCCAGTAAAGCTCAGGTATCCCCATGCCAGCACAAGAAGCCCTGGCTGGAGCCAGCCCTCACCTTGGGGGTTTTCAGATGCTCATCCAGGTCGTAGGACCTGTCGAGCTGCAGCACCTCCCACAGCCCTGCTCCACTCTTGCACTCCCTGGAAGGCAAAGGAACATTGGCAGTGTGACCCCAAATTTGCCCTCGCTGCATGGGAGAGCTCCTGTGGCACCCACCTGTACACAGAGCTGAGGTTGGAGTCCCTCCTGAGGTTGAACTGGCGGGTGAGGTTCATAGATGGAGGGAGATTCCCAGGGGTGTCGATGAACTGGGCCAAACAGGAGGAAAAAGAGGGTCAGGGTAAGGCACAGGCATTCCCAGCAATGATTTTGGGGATGCTCTGTCCTTGCAGGTGCATCCCAGGGTAGCTCATCCCACGCAGAACTAATCTTGCTTTTATCTGTACATTCCCCACTGCAGAGCCTCGTCAGGTGTGTTCAAAGGGAAAGCAGTGGACAGCCCCGTGCTGGGACCTGTCTGTGTGTGCACAGCCATGGGAAGAGTCCTGATCCCATTCCCAATCCCCCAGTCCCTCTCTGAGCCCCATCACTCCATGCTGCCAGCCCCAAGCACCCCAGGGATCCCAAGGATCAGGAAACAGCAATCCCACAGTAGTGAATTAACAGCACAAGGTCAATTCCCAGCTGATGATGCAAATCCAAGGAGCTAATCCTAAACTTAATCTTCTGGTCTAGGCTGGGGTTTTTCCAGTCGGGTTTAGGGGGAGGACACAGAGTTTTTGGAGGTGTTTAGGTGCACACAAGCAGAGATTTGTGGGGTGATGGGCGGATGTGTGGCCACCCACCTTATAAATCTCCTGGTTGACCCAGTTCCTGCAAACCAGCGTCTGGATGTTGCCCCCAACCAGGAAGGTAGCGAAAACCAGGAGGACGAGGAGCCAGGAGAACAGGAAAGCCAAGCCCACGCCACTGAGAGAGGGAGAGGAGGCGCCGGTGGTGGCTCTGCAGACCCGAGCGGGCAGGAAGGGACCTGCCCGTCCAGCTGCAGCCCCGCGGCTCCTTCCCGAGCCTGGGCACGCCGGGCTGGGCAGGGCCTGGGAGCGGGGTGTGCCGGGCAGCGGGGCCGGGGCGCAGGAGCTGCCAGCTCCCAGGGAGGAGCAGCTTCTCCCAAACCTGCCGGCGCAGGCGGTGGCTTCAAAAGCCTTTCCGCTGGGCCAGCTCCCAGCCCCTCCCTTGCCTTTGCCCTTCTGGTTTTTGGGGCGGGGGTGTGATGGAATAGCCCCCCAAGCCCCAGAGAGACCCTTACACCAGGAGAAACTTGGCACCAGCTTCTCCTCGGCACTCATAGTCGCTGGGGTCCTCCCGCTTGGAAAGCCCGTACGCCCCCAGGGCCATCCCCGTCACGTTGCAGGCGAGGATGAGGAGGATGATGGAGCACAGCACCGTGCCCGCGATCCACCTGGAGGAGAGAGCAGCAGGGCACAGCCTTGAGGCACAGAACTGAGGCAGCTGGGGCTCACGGGGGCTCAGAGCCCTTCTCTGCTGCACCCCTTGCAGCTCCCAGGGTCACCTGTAGTGCTCGAAGCGCTGCACCTCCCGCAGGTAGGGCTGGCTCCGGGCCTCCGCCTTCAGCAGCGCTTCGCTCGCGGGCCGGGTGTAGTCGGGCAGGGGGAAGCTGTCGGCGATGGACTGCACCTTCTCCGCCGTGCGGCCCAGATCGTCCTGCAGATCTGCGGGGCCAAGGCTTCTCTGGAGGGGGGTGGATGGTCCCTGCATCCCACCCTGTGTCCCCAGCTTGGCATTCACCCCACGGAGGGTGTTCCCCCTCAGTCTGGCGGCCCCACTCACCCTGGATGACCTGCGCCATCCTCTCCACGGCCAGCTCCGGGATGGAGTTGAAGGTGCCATTGCCCTGCAAGGAAAGAGCGGGCCCTGAGCAGCTCTGCTGGAGCTGCCTGAGGCTGCTGGACATCCCCCCCTGCTTCACCCTGACCCCCCACCTGGCGAATCATCTCTGCAAAGTCACTTCTGGGCAGACCGGCCAGGGCCTTCAAAACCTTCTCCACCGACGGCACCTTGGAGTGGGAGAAGAAACCCGTGAGCCCCGGGGCTGCCGCACGGGGAGGTGCTGGTGACAGTGGAGGACCAGCACCCCGTCCCACCTTGCTGTAGTCGGCGCCCAGCTCCAGGCTCTGGGCCCTGCCCAGGACGCTGGCGCAGGAGGTGCAGCGCGGGTCGTCCAGGAGCGCGACCACGCGGCGCCTTCGTTCCCGCAGCGCCGGCTCCAGCTCGGCCCGCGCCGCCGCCAGCGCCCGCGTGGTCCTGTCGAGAATCTGTAAATGGTGCAGCGAGGTCTGTAGGTCTTAAAGAGAAAGCCCAGGGCTAGTTCAGGCTGCTCCGCTCGGCCGCCCCGGCGAGGCTTCGGCCCCGGCCCCGGCCCCGGGGAGAGCCGCTCTCCGGCCGTACCTCCGGCCCTGTCCTGCAGGTCCGCCAGCGCCGCGTAGGTCATGGCCTTGAGCTGGGCGTGGATGGAGAGCCCCACGCTCCGGCTGAGCCCTGCAAGGCACCGGGCGCCCCGTCAGCACCTCACCCCGGCGGGAAGCTCGGGAGGGCGCCCACTGCAGTGCTTACCAGCCAGGTCGGAGATTATCTGTTTTCGGGGCACCTCGAACTTGTCCACCACCATCTGCACCCCCTGCCAGGACAGAGGAGCCTGTCAGCCGGGGGTAGCAGCCGCCAAGAGGGGAGGAAGCCCCATATTGCCATTCAAAACGCATTTTTAACGCAGCCACCTCACCTCCTTTCGCCTCCCAAACTACCCCCGAGGGAAACGCGGCAATCCCTGGGCAGCGCCCGTGCCGGGGACGAGGCCGCTCGGGGACCCACCTGGGGGACGTTGGCGAGGTGCTGCCGCAGCGTGCGCAGGGTGGCGGGCACAGCGCCCAGCCCCGGCTCCATCTGCCCCTTCACCCGCTGGCTGGTGACGAAGGCGCAGGTGACGCTGATCCTGCCGGGAACGAGCGGCCGCTGACGGGGCTGCCCAGCAGAGCCGCCCCGTCCTGTAGGACACGGATTCCGCCACCCAGTGCGAGCCTGTGCGGTGTTTTGCGGGACTCACAGGATGATGAGGGAGGTGAAGGACAGGCAGGCCAACAGGCAGCGGCGGCGGCAGCCCAGCGAGCGGCGGTGGGCGCGGAGGCGGCCCCCGCACCGCCGCCGGCTCCGGCAGTAGCAGAAGCACATCCCGGCCACCGGCACGGCCACGGTGAAGAGCAGAGCCACCGCGGCACAGACGACATAGCCCAGCTCATACTGCACCACCTGCGCGACGGGAGAACCTCGTCGGCACCGATGCACCCGGTTTGAGGTGCTCCGTGTGCCCAGGTGCCCCGTCCCCGGTGGAAAACATCCTATGGGATCCGCCGCTCCATGTCCCAGCTCACCTGTGACGTCTGCACCGAGCCGGGATCGTTCAGGGCTGCCCTGAGCAGCTCTGAAAAATAAAAAAATCATTGTACTGGTAGAAGAGGTCCCACTGCATGCACCCCCAGCCTCCCCAGGGCAGCATCCTCCTCGTGAACCCCTCCGAACCGCTGGAGCAGCTCCGGACGTGGGGATGGCAGCCGGCAACCCCGCCGAGGTCCTGCAGCCGCAGCAGGGGGACGGCGGCCCCCGGCTCAGGGCTCACCTGTGGGCAGCGGGTTTTGCTGGATGAGGTCCAGGCAGCGCCGGACGAGCCCGTAGAGGGGATCGAGCGAGCTGGGCACCCGGTGCAGCGCCGGCACCCGGATCTCGGCGTGCCTGTCGGTGAAGCGGAGGACGCCGCCGGGGCTGGCGGGGTGGCACTGCTGGGTGCCAGCGGGATGCAGCAGCGCCCAAGCCAGCAGCAGCGCCCAAGCCAGCAGCAGCCCGGCCGCCCGCATGGCTCCGGCGGTGGCGAGGGGAGAGCCGGGGGCTCCGTCAGCCTGCGAGCGGGCGGAGGGGCATTCCCGGCCCTGGACGGCTGCGCTCCTGCTCCGGGAACCTGCCTGACGGGTCGGCCGCTGCGCAAAGCCCAGACGCTGCCGTGGCTTGTTCCCCCCACGGGCTCCCCGGGGCTTGGCGGGGCTGCGTGGAGGCGGCTCCCAAACCATCCCGGGCCTGTTTCGCAACCCGCGGCATCCCTGAGTCACCGCTGCGGGGTGCCCGCTGTCAAGGCCTTTCCCGGGATGGCAAAGCCTCCCCGGGGTTTTGGGGAGAGGGACAGCGGTGGTGAGCCCCTGTCCTAGGGCTGGAGGGTGCTCGTGCCCACCACAGCCACCTTGGAAGGAGGGGTCTGGGACTTTGGGTGTCACTTGGGAGTGGAAAAGCCCTTGTGGGGGGATCCTCATCTGTGGACGGGGTCCCTAGGGGGGCAGAATCACCCTTTGGAATAACTTCCTGAGATCTGGGATAGCAATGAGAAGGGAAAACAGGGAGGAACACATGGCGAGGGACGCTGAGCCCCAGCTGGCGATGCCCACTCGCCGGCCGGGTGTGAGATGAGTTTTCCAGGCTCAGCCAGGCCCTGTCTCACACCCCGAGGCTCCTTCCCAGGGCCGGATCCCGCCCCCCGGCATGGGCCGAGCGCTAATTACAGGCTTGGCTGGAAGCGCAGGAGGTTCAACCTGATCTCTGGGTGCGGGAGGAGCAGTCCCCCTGTGCCCAGACGGCCGCGGGGCGCCCCGAGAGCTGCGACCCTGCTCGGCCGGGCGGGTCCGACCGGCCCTTCCCCACCGCCGGCTGCCCACGCCCCCGTCTCCCCGGCGTTGATGTTAATCCGTGTGGTTCTCCTCCCTCCGGAAAAGGGGATTTTCCTCTGTGCCCAGCTGCAGCTGCCGACAGCTTTTTCCAGGCTGGGCACAGACTGGCGATCCCCACCACCCGCTTGGGAATGGGATGATGCAGACAGGAAAATTCTGCCCTGGCTTGGCTTGTCCCATCCCAGGACAAAATTGCCGGGGCCAGGAAAGCCTGGAATCTTAGCGTGGCACATTTACATGTGAATGTGTCTGTGCAGGCAAAGGAACCCCGGCTGCCTGCACTGGGACTGGGGCAGTGATGGGGATGCCAGTGATGATTTCCCCCCATGATTTCCCATTCCCACCGTGATTTCCCAACCCCAGTCTTGATTTCCCATTCCCATGATGATTTCTCAACCCCAGCCTTGATTTGCCATTCCCACAATGTTTTCCCATCCCACCATGATTTCCATGTCCGTGATGACTTCCCACCCCAGCCTGGATTTCCCATTCCCATTATCATTTCCCATGCCCACGATATTTTCCAGCGCCAACAATCTCCCATCACAACAATAATGTTTTTTGGGGCGGGGTGATTTCCATGTCCAAGGGGAAGGGATGGAATGTCTCAGGTCACCCTGTGATGCCACACATGTGCTGCCTCATCCTGCCACAGCAGTGGGATGGGATGATTTTGGCATTCTTTGGGGTTGTTTTTGTCCTTCCTCTTCCTGCCCCAAGGGACAACTGCTGCTCCCAGATGCATTGAACCATCCCAGAACTGTGTGGCCACAATGGGAAGCCCCTGGGTGGCTCTTCAGGGGGTCCCTGGGTGGGATGCAGGATGCTGGTGGTGATGGCACTGGAAATGGGGTGCAAATGCTGATTCCAGGGATGTTGTTACCAGGATGGGGTAGGGGATGCTGATTCTGGGAGTGCCAGTACCAGAATGGGTTAGGGATACTGAGGATACTGGGACAAAGTCAGGGATGCTGGTACCAGTACTGGTGCAGGGGGGGATGCCAGTCCAGGGGCTGAGATGCTGGTGCTGGGGTGAACTGGAGTGCTGGGACTGGCACCAGCACAGGGACACACACTGAAGTAATGGTGCTGGTGCTGGTACTGGGAAGGTGATGCTGATTCTGGAGCAGTGATGCTGTTACAGGGAAAGTAATGTTGGTTCTGGTGCTGGGGCAGTGACACTGATACTGGGGCAGTGATGCTGGTACTGATACCAGAGCGGGGATGCTGGTTTGGTACTGGGGCAGTGATGCTGTTACTGGTGCTGTGACACTGGTTTGATACTGGGGCAGTGATGCTGGTGACACTGGTTCGGTTCTGGGGCAGTGATGTTGGTACCGCGGTGGTGGTGCTGGTGCTGGTACTGGTGCAGTGATGCTGGTTTGGTACTGGTGAGGTGATGCTGATTCAGTACTGGAATAGTGATGCTGGTGACGCTGGTTCGGTCCTGGCGCGGTGACACCGGTTCGGTCCTGGCACGGTGACGCCGGTTCGGTGCTTCGCGGTGACACCGGTTCGGTGCTGTCGCGATGACGCCGGTTCGCTCTCGGGGCGCTGGTGGCGGCGCCGGGGCTGCTGTACCGCCTGTGACCGCTACGCGGCGCCAGAGCCCCAGGGCGCCGCGTGGGGGCGTGGCCTCACTGCTGTGGGCGTGGTCTCACTGCTGTGGGCGTGGTCTCACTGCTGTGGGCGTGGCCTCACAGCTGTGGGCGTGGTCTCACCGCTGTGGGCGTGGTCTCACCGCTGTGGGCGTGACCTCACAGCTGTGGGCGTGGCCTCGCGTGGCGGGCCGGACCTGGAAGGCGCGGGCGGAAGTGACGTCACGGGCACGGCGCCATCGCCATCATGGTGCGCAGAGGGGCCTCGCGTATCCCGGACCGGTGAGTGCGGCCCCGCCGCCCCTCCCGCGCCTCCTCCCG